>CM061533.1:183266946-183491358 GCA_030545055.2 Neoaliturus tenellus | reverse complement strand
TGTTTTGACGCAGGTGCTATGCACTGCAGAGAATGTTTTATATTTTTCGGAAGTTGGTGGCTGGCTATTTATGCCATACGATATATATATATAATATATATATATATATATATATATATATATAGTAAAGAGTAACGAAACAAATACAAATAACAGCTGACTGTGGTTCATGTTCTTTTTAATCTCTCTTTTAATGTTATTCTTATGTAACTAACTTTAGCCCCGTGGTACCAACAAAGTTGAGTTTTCCCTAGGTAGAAAAAGTTAAGTTTTTTTTAATTGCCATTTGACTTGGTATATTCATCCACTAATTTAATCGTTTCAACGGACAGGTTCATTGGTGTAAAGGTTTGTTACATTAAATGAAACAAATTGTGGGTCAGCAGGGATATTTACATTATTTTGAAGAGAATTTGTAAAGATTTGACGTGAAGTTGCGAATAGGGGGAGGAAGCGACAATAATATACCGCGTTATAGCGCGTTAAAAATCTTCCCGTATAGAAGCTCCCTTTAAAATCCATTGTTCGGTAAACTATAAGCTGATCGACGCCGACGATCCGCGGCAGACAATCTGCCCGTATAGAATGGCCTTAGACAGCTGTTGTTAAAACAAATGTTAGAAAAACAGCAATAACAGATGATTCAACAGAAGAACAAATGTTTATGTTAACAACATGAAACAACAGATGTTCAACAGTTATGAAATCTATCTTCTTAATTTCTATAAGGGGTTCGTCTGTTAAGTCCCTTTTTCTCTCGACCTACTGAACCGATTTTTAAGATTGAGTTGTCATTTATAGCTTAGGATATAGCACGTGGGCGAATCGTAATTAAAAAGGTCATATCGTTTTGGGCTTCGCCCCCTGGCCGCTGATTTATTTCTAGATGGCGCTTTAGTATGTTCACCAACCTTTTACAAAATTTTTAATGTGAATTGTAATTAACAGCTGATTAAACTTACCTTCAGATAAATTTTGAAGCCAGATTGTAAACAAAAATAGATCTCTGTCACTTCATAACCAACATACTTAGGTGAGTTTCTCTCATACAGAATCATAAAATGCACAATTTGCGCACGGGCCACCTCGTAATTTTTAAACTAATTGTGTCCAGCCATGGTAAAGTTCAACCAAGGTTGGTAGAGGAAAAGCATAACTGCCTTCTTAAGGTTTGCTGTAGTATAACTATTTTGTGTTCCGGATATGAAGAGTTGAAAACTAAAACGGAAGTCAAGTTACGTTGTATTTATCATTACACAGCTGGTTGATAAAGTAAATGAATCAGTGTTTCTATGTTTCTAAGGGTGCGATATTTATCGTAACGACACCATATTACTCTAATTTTACATTTGAACTATTACCTAATAACAAACCATTAGATAGTTATCAAACTAAAAATTATCATTCGTGGTAAATATACAACCATAAATTCTACCCTACCCTAGTTTACTTAGAATTTCCTTATTTTAGTAATCGTAGAGACAAACAATAATCTCCAACGTAAACGAGAACAATTATTGTTTTTTCCCTGCAGCGTTGGCAACAACCGCAGGTCACAAAGAGTATAAAATGTTGATTTTTAACCCATTTTTAATCGTTGTTTCCTTGGTGGCGACAACCAATTTTGTCGCAGAAATTGGCACCATTGCTCTTATGGGATGTAGTTTACCTGTGGCACTACAGTCATCTTGCAGCTCAACTTAATTTCTGGTCGAATTTCGATCACTGATCGAACGTTATAGTCCGTTTTTTAAACCTGATCCTTCTCGAGAAAATTGGGGTGGGGGAGGGGTTTAAACTGTAAACAAAAAATTTTAACTGTAAACAACAATTTAAACTCGTGACAAACGTGTGTCGAGTATCAGATTCCTCAAATAACGTTTTAAATAAGTTATAATATCTTTCAGTAACTCCTAGTCAGCTGTTATATTTTTAAACCAAACCTATTCTTTGTTAAAAAGTTACAGTTCTAAAGTAAACTGATTAAAAAACAACTGCTACCAATAATATAGTAAAACTGATACACATTATGTTGTGTTGTAAAATTACCATCTGGTATGCAACAGTGAAATAAAACAAAAACAACAAAAAAAAGAAAAAAAAAACAACAAAAAACCAAAAGGCTTCAGCCAATGGGATGGTAGCAAGTATAAACAAACCCCCTCCACCATCTCTCCCTCGAAGGATCAGGTTTAAAAAACGGACCTATAGCAATGAATACAGCTATAGTTAGATCATAAATTATGATTGGAGTTAGAATAATAATGATTAAGGTAATTTATATTAATATTTATAATTAAGATACAGTATTTAGATTCACCTAATTAATCTAGCTTCCACAGTATTTAGAGACCAGTTTCAATGTAACTGGACTTTAAATTATTCTCTTAGGAGATAATTTATTGTGAAAAGCAGCAACCAACAGATTCACCAAAAGAACACGAAACACTTGAAAAGTTCTTATCTAAAACTTTTAACGAGAAATATAAAGTTGTGTCTGAGTCGTCAATAAATACAGCTTTTTAGAAATTGTCCCATAAGTAAAGTGCCAAACTCTGGGAAAAAGTTATAAGTGGCAAAATAAAGAGATAATCAAGAATAATAAAAAGCATTGTTTACCAAATATCCGCCATTTTTTGTTTTTATAAAATATTTGTTATCTTCAAAACTTTTCAACAGATCTTCATAAAATTCGGTAAGTATGTTTAAATAAAAGAGACCTACTGACGAAAAAATCAACTTGGTCCAATTAAAAATTTTCAAATGGTGGCCATTTGAAACTCAAATCTCAAATGGTCGGAAAACCGTAAAAATACAAAAATTACTAATTTTAAATTAGCAGCCATTTTAAAGTTTTAAATTGGACTAAGTTGAATTTTTTCTATTGTAGATCTCTTTAATTGAAACATATTTGCCGAGTTTTATAAAGATTGGTTAAACAAATTTGAAGATAACAATTATTTTGTAAAAATACAAAATTGCGAATATTTGGTAAACAAAGCATTAAAAAATATCTTGATTTTATTTTTATTTTAATTATGCAACCTTTTCCCATAGTTTGGCTCTTCGCTTATGGGACACTGTATATAAAACACACAATCAAAGCACTACTAAAACAGCCTCAAAAGCATTTCTTATGGGAAATTAAATTGCTGTTTATTAGTTTATTACTTCACATAATAACTTCAGCAACGAACTTGAATCTACAAATTACTACGCATGAAATCTACCTGGAAAGTTTGAAATCGATCTGAGGCCTCCTTCGAAAGTTACCGTAGGACATTGAAATAGGGTTTAATCAATACACTGAGACACCAAAATGTGTGAGGATCTCACTCCTCTTGGATTCGTTCATAATATTTACATTGAAGGTTAGAAAGCCTGTAAGGGAGTAAGTCCCGGTGTCCGATATGAATTATGATAAAATTCTGCACATACGCAGCATATCTTTCTAACGGTATGCACGGATTTCTCCTACGATGCATACAACCTGAGAAAAAAGGAAAAATATCATATTTGCCCTTTAATACAGAAATAGAAAAGATTGCATTGTAGATGCTCATTTTTGCTTAAGCTACATTTAGTTATTAATATGACATTCAAAAGGTAGTTTGCTTTCCTTAATTAAAATTGTAGTTTGTTACCAACCAAGTTCAATATATGCAATATAGGCAATTATTAACCTTCGGAATGTTCGGAGTATGTTATAAATGATCAAAATAAGCAATGAGTGCGAGAAAGTTGTTGCAATGTGAATAGCTATAACAGAGAGATGATACGTCGTTGAAGTGGGTTGAAGGTTGAAACTGAAAACGAAACTGCAATTAAAAGTAGGTGATTTGAGCAAAGAGGTATTACTAGAGGTATACAAGAGGTAGTTTCAAGAAAATCCATCAAAAAACGGAGTGCGAAACACCGGATTAAAAATCCGTATGCCGCATAAATTGTCTAACGCAATACATATTAGTCCAATAAGGTATAAAAACCTCTTAAACCAAATGTTACCACGTCATTCTAGTAGAAGGTAAATACAACCTATATGGTTGTATTAAAAATCAACTAATATGGAAATTTTTAAGATTTCTCTAAATCCCCCCCTTTCCACCTCCTAACATCCCTATTCCTACTTTGTTGCTCAATCTTTACAATCTTTATTTGTTAGATAGTTAAATTTTAAAACTTTTTTGCATTTTAAAAATATTATTTCAATTTACAGAAATTGATATGTTAAGCTATAACATTTTAAATTAAAACCATTTTAAAACAGTGAAAGAAAGAAATTTGAAAATTTATCTGAGTTTCTGTCCCAAATACTTAACAGTGTTGCCAAACCTTTCAATTCCTTACCTCGAATTATTAAAAAAAATTTGTTTCGTTAAAAATTAGTTACAAACAGACAAGTAAAAAAAAAAAAGTTAGGACACATTTAAAGTTTAAAATATTTTCTTGTTTTTTACCTTCTAAACAACCTGGTAAAAAATGTGGTACAATATTTGTGGGACACCCTATATATGCATATATGAAATTTCGCGCATATACCGGGTGTCCTAGACCACTCGGACGGCCCGTTTAAAATTAATAAAATTACTTTTTCACAGAAATGAGAATGTTAACATTATAGGTAGACTGGTTTCGCAAAAAAATTTAAAAGGAATAGTAGTTTAGTTTAAATTGAGAAAAGCGGTAATACATTACAAAAATAGTTAATTTCTCTATTACTCTTTATCCAATATTAAAATTTTATATAAAATGGGCTAGCTTTTGTGTCTTTTGTGAAAACTTTGGGAAAGTTAATGGTTTTCATGGAAATCGAAATAAAATATTTTAAATGGCTGCCTTTTAAAAATTTTTAATAAAACATTTCACTTATTCAAGATGGTCGAAATATATGGCACAGATAACGCAAGAGAAACATTATTATCAGGACCTAACACATTGTACTCTAGCTACAGTCCTGTATTAGTTGAAATTTGTTGGTCAAATAGATATCGTTATCATGAACCACACAAATGTAGGCCCACTGTTCATCCGCTGCCTCATAACATACGAATTACGTTGGATCATGATGCTACAAGGTATGATAAAAAACTTGTTCAAAAAATAAAATTTTAATAAATCTGACAAATATAAATAAAAAGTTAAGTTACAGACAAACCAAGGAAGGACAAGTTTCCAAGCGTTCTTCAATTGGAGAAGAGTTCTAACCAATTTTGTACATTTAAACTTCTCGCAGTTTCTCGGTGTCTTGTTTTAAAAGGTTGTATTCATTGACGACTCAGACGAAACTTTAAATCCATCATTAAAAGTTTTAAATAAAACTTACTAAATGTTTGAAACTTTTTAGTAATGCGGTTGGTATTTTGTCTAAATAAATTAACTCTCTAGTTAAACACCACAATGGTGTATTAATGCAGCATAATTTGGATTTAAATTACCAACGAATTAACATAATGGATATAATTTCTGAATAAAAGTAGCCCACATCAATTACCCAGCTATCGTCATATAAAAAGTATTCAAGGCATCTCTAGAAGAAGGCGATTTCCTGGTTTGAAAATGAAATTTTGCCCCAACAAAATTATAATTTCAAATATTCAACTACCTTGGAGATGCGTCGAGTTATGTTAGAAATGAGCAATGAATGCTAAATGAGTTGTGTTGCAGCATAGACAATCGCATCAACAGAGGGAGATGTTGTTTAAGCTGCTCCGCGTCGGTACTGCTTTAGACTGATCCAATTTGAACCGAGAGATATTACTTGATAAGACATGCTTGTTTAGAAACTAAGAATATTATTCTCCTACTCGGGCGACGCTAAGTTTGTTAACCTAATAATAAACTCTGCAAAACAGTCTTAGCTATACTCATCATGGACAAAATATGCTGTACAGTACTAACTAGTGTAACAAGCCACATTTTTCCAACTTTCATTTCTCTTACTTGCAACAGAGTTTAAAGATTCATTTGAAAATATCTTGACCTAAAAGAGTTATTCGAATAATAAGAAAGTTTTTCTAGCTAATGAAGACGCTAAAGGTTTAAAGGAAATGGCATAGGCAAGGATGAATTTAAATAAATCAAAATCCCAAACCTTACCACTCATGTATGAAAATACTTGTCCTAGTTTAATTTAATGCTAGTAAGAATAAAGTGGTTGTAGTGGGAGTAAAGTATACAGAGTGCTTGATATAACTGTACGAGATTTTTTATTAGAAAACTAGTACCTGGTTAACAGAGCCTTGGTCATTGATTTTCAAAAATTTGTTGTAATATCGTGGTAATCAGGCCTTAAGTTTATACGAACCTTTTCACAGGTGACAGATGTTTCAAAACCAATTCTTAAAAGTAACATTATGTTTTTATTTTTATTTTTTTACTTTTGTTGTATTTTATTTTGTTGTCTTTGATGCCAAACCATAAAACTTATGTAAAAAAATTAAAATTTTTAAACGTATTATCAGAAAAAAATTCTGGGGTTTAGGTTGTTTTAACTGATTTTGGGACCAAAACACTCTCAAATTCGAAGTGTTAGCAAAATATACCCTCTAGAAATCAATATCAAAGGAAAAAGTCGCTACAGACACTCCTCGTGTCAGTATAGAATAATAGTAACTTAAAATAGTTGAGTAACATTTAACATTGATTTTTATTACCTTTTTTTACGGCAATTTGCAAATTTTTATTTTATTCGTCATTTTTCCAATATGTGAATTTTTATGTGCACGTGTAGGCCTGGAGAGAAATCCTGATATCTGTTGACATCTACGGAATTTAAAAATCGATTCTTTATGAGTTCATATAACAAACGCTAATTGATGAGCCAAGAGCGAGACGATCTTTACAGCGAGTTTACTGACACTACTCGCAGAAGTGTATCACCCTACATGTAAACACAAATTCGCAAAGCTTGAAGTTTTAAGGAGTTTTTAGAAAATTTATGTAAATTTAAGGTTTATTATTACTGAATTTACACTTAATAAAAAAGACGTTCTGAAAGCATAGGTATTTTTGAAACTGATTTAGGGTGGCGCGATCTCTCGTGGCATATGAAGAGCAAGTGATATATTATGATTATAGGTTCATCAGCTCTAAACCAATTAACTTAGAATTTGGCATTTTTCTCTAAACCGGTGAGCGAGCTAGGAGCAGAAATTGAAGTTCATAAGCCTCGTCCACACTTGGTGACTTGTCTCCGGAAACATTGTCGGCCGACGACTGTCTTCCCGGTGTTGCCTTTTGTATCCGAAGATGTCTCCGGCTTGTCCGCCGACGGTCCGCCGACTGTCGGCAGACAAATATGTGTGTTTCTGGAGACAAAAATCGCTGTTTTCTGTTTCCCTATCAAACGGGAAACACGGAGTCAGGATACAAATGTTTTCTCTCAAGTCTGCATATGTGGACGTGTCCGTAGACAAGAGACAGGATACAACCCGCCACTGTCCTGTCGTTCAGTTCCCAGCCAGGATTCACACCGTGCGCATCGCTGTTGTTGATAAGTGATTAATTTTCACTGAAATAGTTTTAGTGGTATTTACAGTGCGTTTTTATTAGTTAAAATGACTACGTGGAATCAAAAGGCCTGAAAACCTGCATCTTCTAATCGAAGGTCACTTAGTACATTGTGCCCATAACATGAACTTTCTTCCAGGAACTTTCGATTCCACCATCGCCTCTTCCTCGGTAAATTAGCCACATTATTAATCATAATGAAGCACGCAAAAGCTAACATCACGTCCTTTTCGGTCACCATGTCGTCAAAGATTGGCTTTCTAGTGTGGACGCAAAACAAGTCGAAAACATGAGACAAAAACTGTATTCAGACAATCGGCCGACTGTCTGTAGACAGTCGGCAGATAGTCGGCCGACAGTAGGCCGACAGTCTGCTAACAGTCGGCCGATTGTCTGCATACCTACAGTTTTTGTCTCATGTTTCCGACGGGGCTTATGGGGCAAACTTATATTGCCTGTATCTCCAAAACAATTCTGTAAAATAAAACAATACTCAAATTAAAATGTCTTTGAATGACACATTAAGAACATTAATTCCATGATGACATAAAAGAATGTTACGTATTTTTTCACCATATTGTAAAATAGGCTTATTGATGCGTAAATGACAATTTTTACGAACTAAATGCTATATTATGACGTATTTATTTTCAGACATTTGCTTTTCCCCATGTTATTCTTACGTTAGCTTCAAACAACCCTAGCTCCCTAGCCTACAGGCTTAGGGACAGTTAAAGAAAAAATGTTCTTTAAATTATGTTATTTATACACCCACGATGCCTTCTGGGTGCCTTCTTAGCGGCAGTTCCGCATCAGCGGTAAAAACTGCACTGTGTGTAACAAGTGTGAAGAAGTTCCGAGGTTCCTGACTTTTCTCATGACATGTGAATGGACGATAGCTATTTAAATATGTTTTTATTCGGCCGCCATTTAAAAAAAAAAATCGAGGAAAAAAATCAAAATTTAAAAATGGCAGCAATAAATAGAATAAAAAGTAAATGTTAGTTAATAGTTACTTTTTTCAGGATCTCTTATAGTTTTCGAATAAAACAGCCGACAGTATTTCTGTATTTTTTATATGTTGTTGGGACCAGTTAGGGCAATTCAAAAATAAGTTTGCAGCTTTGAAAACCCTTTGCTCCCTGCGTAGTTAGTAAAAAACTACACAATTTATGTATTTTTACTAGTTTTGGCCTATAACTTATTATAGTGCATTTTTCTTAACACCACTCCTACAATAATTAAAGAACGTAAAATTTCAAACAAGTTAAGAAAAATTTCATATATGTGAGTCAAATAGTTTTTGAATTTTGATAGCCAAAATTTGCATTTTTTCTGGTTTTGACCACCAAAAATGGTGTAATATCCATATTAAGGTGAAATTCTTAAAAACTGCTTTTTTAATTCTGGCCAAAATACTAATTATTGGTTTGTGTTGTCATAATTTATCCGTAAATACAACTTGTAACCTTAAATATGTTTTTTATTTCGTATTCATCACCCAATGTTTAGAGCCAATGATATACACTAATTAAATGATAAAATCATCTGTATATTCATAAATGAGTATTTTATAGTTTTCAGAAAAGTGTATAAGGTGCAGACTTAGCTTTGTGATCAAATGGAAACCAATAAAATTTACCAAAATTGCAGTTTTTAAGAATTCTACCTTAATATGGATATTACACCATTTTTGGTGGTCGAAACCAGAAAAAATGCAAATTTCCTCAATTAATTACAAAAATTTGTAATATTTAAAAATTAAAAAAAATATATATGACTCACATATATGAAATTTTTCTTAAATTGTTTGATTTTTTACGTTCTTTAATTATTGTAGGAGTAGTGTTAAGAAAAATGCACTATGATAAGTTATAGGGAAAAACTAGTAAAATTACATAAATTGTGTAGTTTTTATTCTACAAATAGTGTAGTTACTACGCAGGGAGCACAGGGTTTCGAAGCTGCAAACTTGTTTTTGAATTGCCCTAACTGGCCCCAACAACATATCAAAAATACAGAAATACATCATTCTTTGCAATTTTAACCGCTTTCTATGTAAAATTTGACTGGCCTAACACTCATATCCATCACCTGTTACAACATTGTGTTGTAATTGGAAACTACAGAACATAATATGCACTTCTCCATAAATTGTGCTGTGAGACTTATCTTGCCTATTTTGGGTGTTGCTGAGGAAGGGATTCTGTATCTTTATTGCTTTCCAATATTGGTTCCTCTTGAATGGCTAGGATGCTTCGTTTTAATTAAGTCTTGGAATTACATTAATTTTACCCCTACGTATAAAGGGGTGCAGCGTAAGGCTAAACGTTGGTTCTGCATTTTTGTAAAAAGCAAACATTAAATGTGTTTCAAATTGCTCAAGTTATGGCACTGATTAATGGTATTGTATAAATGGCTTGAAATTAATTTGTTATATTTATAATTTTGCATGCACTTTTATTAAAGTAGTATATAACTGTTAAACTGCCGCCTTCTTAGCGGCAGTTCCGCATCAGCGGTAAAAACTGCACTGTGTGTAACAAGTGTGAAGAAGTTCCGAAGTTCCTGACTTTTCTCATGATCGAACTCTGTGAGGGGTATGTGATTATAGTTTGATCCTCCGACTTCAACCACATGACTGGTCTTGTATCATTCCCCTTTAGCATTCCCGATAATTACATCTTTCCCCTTCTGTGTGGACTGATTGATTGAATTCCACTGCTTCCATCGAAGATTTATACAACGTACTGCTACGTTCGGGTCAGCTATCAAAAAGTTGTTCCGATCTAGGAAATAATCTCAAGAGGAATAAGTTTGTGTCCGTCAGCTAAGATTCTGTCCGCTCCGCATAGGTGGTTTTCGAACCTCAATTGGTCAGTGTCCTGGAGAAGGTAATCATGGAAGGTCAGTTGTGGAGCAGCTGTGGCTTTTGAATGTGAGAGACCAATAAAGTGACTTCCTCAGCGTGTCGAAATTACTGGTGCTGATATGATAATAGATTATTTTCTTGCACAACAGTCAAACATTGTCGAACCCACAATATTCAAAATTGCCATCGAACCAGATGTTTGGCAGGTGTTACGGAGCTACAGTTCCCAAGGTTTTGAGATTCAATCGATATAAAAAAGTAGTCAAGTTCACAGGCCTTGAAGTTGAAACTTTGGCAGTGCAAGAGCCACAGTTGTTTTGTTGACTAAAGGGAAATGTCTCCCTCCCTCCCCCCCCCCCCTCTCTCTCTCTCTCTCTCTCTCTCTCTCTCTCTCTCTCTCTCTCTCTCTCTCTCTCTCTCTCTGCGGGTTTTAAACTATATTTAAGGCCCTGAAGTTCATAAAGGATTACTAGTTGAAATATATTTATAGTAATTGATTGATTAACTGAAGAAAAATCCAATTCCTTCTAAATATTTATTGTACAAATAGAACCATTAACACCTTATACATTATCATATTTAATAGCCTTTGCTATATTATTAACTATTTAAAAATAAAAATATGTCTATGCTTTCGATTCCCAGTCAAATAGATTGGATTTATTTAGATAGAAAATTAAAAGGCTTTAGAATATATTTGCAATGCAATACTACCCGTAAAGACTTTTTACAATTTGAAGGAAAATTTGCATTGTACTTAAAATGAACTTGAGTTGTCAATTACAGTTGATCTTCCATTTCGTTGGGAGGGACCAATTAAGTCATGACCAGAATAAACTTAACTTCATTAGTGAATTTGACTGGGGAAAGTGAGCTACTGAAAAGCAGAGGGTGATTATAAAACAAGTAAACAACTAACTTTGTTAGTCAATTCTACTAAACTCTAATTACAAGGTGGTGCTTCAAATATTTAGCTTACATTTAATGAAGCGGATATTTAAGATATTTAAATGTAGTGTGTTATATTTGATTAATGTGCAATTTGAATGAACAATATTTAGAACACAATGCTTATCTTATTGTTCATTAAATGAACATCCCTATATGAGAATTGTGTTAGTAATTATTATTTATAGCAAGGTTATTACTTAAGAAGAGCTTTTATATTTTTTCCACTAGGCCTATAACCTCCTAAAGTTAGTGAATAAGACCATCCAGTAAGCGAAGCGTAAATCTCGTCGTATTAATAAATAAAGGTTGTTTTGTGCTCGAAATGTGAGAAAATTGTGGCTGTTACTGAACAAAGCTATACCAAGTAAATTACCAAAACAATTTTTCAAGTTTGTTATAGTATCTTAGTATTAGTAAATAGTTTTTTTTTCTCTGTTGCATGGTTATATTTTATTAGTGGCAAATGGGGGCTTTTGGGCCAGTTCAAGGTCACCCGAGCGATGACGTCATCGATGACGTCATCGAGGTCAATGACCTCATCGATGACGTCATCGATTGCATCATCGATGCCGTCATCCCCAATGACGTCACTTCCATGACGTCACACCCATGACGTCACAAAAATGACGTGCTGATGACCTCATCACCCCTTACGTCACCAAGATGACGTCATCGATGTCACAAAGGTCAAGGTCACGCTGAAACCTAAAATTTCTTGGCACTTTTGCTGTTTCTCGCACTACGCTCCGAATTTCAGTCACAGTTACCATGACCTTGACGACATGGAGCGAATTTGCGATGAGAAACAGCAAAAGTGCCGAGGAAACTTGAAGTTTGCAACGTTACTCTGCCTAAACCGTCATGTGACACCGCTCGGGTGACCTTGAACTGGCCCAGAAGCCCCCATTCGACCATTACTGCAACCGCGATGCGCACCCTACGACAGACACCGAGCGACTGACTGTCCGACCCCGCGCACTCGAGGTATATGGGAAGTGGTGGGGGGAACTGCGATGACCTCGGGAATCTTGAAAATGTCAAGCCAGGTAGCACCGTTTTGGTGCTACCTTAAATTTACATGTTAAAGTGTGATGACCTTGAGGTCGACTGTGAATCTGGGACATAGGATTGTCTTTAACAGTTTCACGTTTTTGCCAGAGTTTAAGTGTGGTGACCTTGAACCGGTTGGCTTTAAACTACCTATTGAGTTAGGTCGCCATTTCAATAAAGGTATTAAAGGTATTAAAGGTTAAAATCAAAACCGCACAGTAGACTGCACAACACTGATGTGCACCCTACGACAGCCGCCGAGCGACTGACCTCCGGGCTCTGCGTACTCTAGATATATGGGGAAGTGGTGGGGGAAATTTCAAGGTCATTCAAACGGAGTTTTAAAAAAGTCAAAGAGTAGAAAGACTACTCTTGTGAGTCTATAGCGATTTCATTGATAGTGAGTGCTTCGGTATGCCAAGTTGATCTGTACTGACACGCTCCTAAATAATGTTTGCAAAATCCTGCAAAATGATTGTTGCACAATTTGCAGCCAGTTAGCTGTTTTAGTTCAAATTCAATGCAACGTTCAGGGCAACAAGTGTACTTATGCCCTCTCATCTGGTACACATGGAATGTCTTCAATTGTGGTTTCGGTTTCTTCCATGACTTGCACTGACACATGCATTGTCCAAAAGCTTCACATGTTCTACAAGCCAGTCCATCCACCACATAAATATCATTTGGCCATGAAAAACATTTCCGTTCGCAACAGTAGTTGAGTTGACTCTCCATGTTGCTGAGGTGAAAGCGCACGATGAAGTGATGCCGTAGCCAGCGGGTGACACTTAAATAAACACAGGCAAGTGGAGGGGGAAAGTTCAAGGTCATCCAAATTGGGTTTTAAAAAATAAGAAACTCTAAACCCCATGCTCCTTTTCTTCTTTTTACACCTCATTTGTAGGATATATGGTTGACAATGGTAAATTTGACAAATACTCCGGTGATTGTTGACCTCCACTGTGATCTGATTCTTGATCGTCTTGCTGCATTATAACTTCAGACCAATCATAATCTAAAGTGACCTTGAGCTTTATTCCCGGGTTGTCGAGGAGAATAGACTTCATCCAATCGCAGGTGGTTTCTAAATAATGCACGTTGTCAATTGTCAATTTCCAACTTGTAGTGGGTACATCTTCGGTGGAAGACATGGCATCGCAAGCAGGTGTGTCCGCCATGGTTGTTGGAGGAGGAATGATGCTTGTTGCAGCGAGCAATGCTGGTATAACAGAGTGGTGGGGGAAATTTCAAGGTCATCCAAATGGAGTTTTAAAAAAAGGAAACCTACAAAGTAACATTGGAACTTTCCAATTGATGGTGGTGGACATTTTCTTCCATTACTTTACCAACACATGTAACTATGCCGTATAATATGAATAGTACAACCATAATCAAGCCAAACAATAAAAGATAGCCGTTAACTATCATAATATTTTCTGAGTGGATCTGCTTTCTTCTTATCTCCCTCTCTTGCATCCTCTTCTCTAACTCGTGTACAAAGTCACAGCATGCGTGAGGACATCTTTTATCTGTTGGTAGGTTTGCCATTGTTGTTGATGTTGTCGGTTTGGCTGTTGAAGATGGAATGAGGTTTCCAATCGTGATGTGTCATGTACACCAATAGTGAAGTGGTGGGGGTAGCAAAGCAGTGGAGGGGGAAGTTTCAAGGTCATTCAAATTGTGTTTAAAAAAAACCTATCTTGTTACTGAGCTTATATGTCAGTAACAAGATAGGTGTTTTTGCTCTTTTACTTCTTTAATATAATGAAAAAATAAACATATTCTACAATGGTTAGAACAAGAAAAACAACTGCTAGTCAGCTGAAGTAATCCAAGTTGTCCGGCTCGGTCTTCATCGATGCCGGAGAGGAAGCTGTCGTAGAAGAGGAGTGTCCAAGCTCTTCTTTAGGTTGCCTGATATTCCGTATATTGCAAGCGTATACTTGCACGTTTATACGGTAGCCTCTTGACACCATCAGCTGCAACTCCTTGTACAAGTCGTTCAGCTCCTGTTGCGTTTTGATCGTCACCTCCTCATAGCTGGCACAGCTTATGTTCAGAGACATCCTGATGTTGTCCGGTTGGCTGCTGGAGTTGAAATGAAGATGAGGCACAGCGCTTGGAGGTATATGAAAAAGTGGTGGGGGTGTTTGCATTCAAGCAGGTTTGACTTGTAGCGTAGTGGTGGGGGTAACTGTGAAATGCAAAGGTCAAAGGTCAAGGCCACCCGCGAAGTTTAAAAAAAAATGCAACATATCAATATGTGACAAACTCCACGTATTGATATGTTGCATTTTTTTGTCTTTTGTATTTCTTTTTTTGTCTTTTATGGTTTATTTATTTATAAAACATTACAATAACATATGTACAACAGTAAAACTTAAATCTAACACTGCTGCTTGTCGGCGATGTGGATGGTCAACTCGGTGGAATTGCTACCCGTGCAACCGTGGGAAACCAGGTAGAGACAGCCGGGTTGGATGGAGCGCAGATCCTCGTTCTGGAGGAGATGGACGAACCGTTTCGGCAGGTAGACTTGGAACTTGGGCTCATCACCCGGAGTGAACGGTGCCTCGCTAAGACTGCAGCAGATGGCCTCTCCAACTGTAGTCTCCATCTTCTTCATGGTGTGGATGATGTAGTGCTTCTCATCTTTAAGTTCGGAACACTTCTTGACGGTTAGTATGGTAGATTTGGAGTGAGCATTGAACTGCTCAACCAAAGTTTGCAGGAACTGGTGAGATGCCATGGTTGAGTTAAAGATTGTCTTCTTCGTCTTCTTGCTGGGAGATGTTGTCGTCTCGGAATCTCGGGTAATACTCATGCCAGATCCCGGTCTGGTCCTCACTTATATAACCCCCGTTACCCCCACCACTCCCCATTTCCCCACTTTGAAGGTAAGATGCGATTTTATAGGCGTTTTTTAAAGCGCAATGTCTATCTTTTTCATGGTCTGGACTTTTAGTACAAATACAAACATTTTCCATCGTATACTTGTAGTTTTTATCCAAGTCCACATCATTAACCGGAACATGAGTAAATTCTTCGATCCATCTCTTCTTTTCCAGTCCTTTTGTATAAATATTGGTAAACCTGTTTGAAAACTGATGCATGATGTGATACAAGTCTGTGTAACTTGCAAAACCATCATACCAATCGATATGATGGAAATATTTTGAAATCCACCTGTTGGTAGTAGCGGCTTTGCTAGTTAATGATGACTAAGAACATGGTGGTTTGAACAAAAATGTATATGGAACACTTGTATTGATGTCAAAAAACACAAGTTCTTTTATGATAAATCTATCGTCATTACCCCAAAACGCTTGGGACTCAATTATACCAGGTTTGGACTTTACTTGTTCTTCTTCCTTGTCCATTGCGAAGGCCACTCGTCTGCTCATGACGAAGTCCAAAGATCAACTGATTTCCACACCACGGTAGGTACGACTTTTATACCAGGCCGTACAGTTGTTAGCGCGTTGGTGTATATTTAACGTGGGCACCGTCCCCGGTAGGCCTAACCCCACAAAGTGTTTGATATTGTTTTAAAAACCAACCATTGTCATCTAAGTTTCCATCTTTACATTCTCCTTGTTTTCATTTTCATCACTAACACTTGATTCTTCTCCTCCTTCTTCCTCTTCTTCCTGTTTTACTGATTTCTTATGTAGTTGAGCGTATTTTTCCAACTGTCTCCACATTTGTACTTCATGAGGAACCCTATTAAATATAGAAGTATCCACAGGTCCGTACAATATAGGTGCGTCCGGTTGTTTGTCCAAAGTGTCTTCCAAATAATCTTTAATAATAGAACTTGAAAACACTAGTTGTCTCAAGTATCTTGTTATTGGTTCAGTTGCACAGGTTAGAATAAAAAACTCTTCTCGATTAAGTTGAATCTTGTTATCATGTCTTTTTGTGTCTCTAAACCGCAATTGATGGTCACCACGATTCTTTATAATATCAATTTCCACATTTGAATCCAAAAGTCCTACTCTTGTCTTTCTTCCATACATGTTACTAGTTAAATAGCATTCTAGCAGATGCAAGTGCTTCATAAAAGATTCCCAAGCACTATCGGTGAACAAAATCATTTTGGGTCCATGAGTCAAAATTACAGTAGGTGAATAATCCGTCGATTTCATAACACCGATTAAAACACTTTTGTCCAAACTGGATGAGATTGGATAAAATATTCGCAAGAATACCTCACTCAATATGTTAGGAGAAATATTATCTTCAATATCCCCTTTCTTCTTCTGTGCATTCTTTCTTCTTTTACCTTTTTCCTCAACATTATTACTGGCGTGGAGTTGTCCGCAAGCGTTGTGTTCATCTCCCTCCGGTTGACCTTGAAGATCTAAAAAGTCGGATATCTCCTTCTCAATATCCACTACATTTTCTTGTGTACCACTAGGATAAGCCATATTGAATAAGATGCTACCCATACAAGAACAGGCAACAAACTGATGAGGAGCGACCTGAACGCTCTGCTTTTATACTCGCGGAATGCATTGGAATGTAACAAAACCAGTTTTTTACAATACATTTTTAACAATTCCAGTTAAAGGTGTGTATGTTACGATTTTATCATGTAGAATTAAACAGTATGCAGTTGTATTAGCTGGTATAGCCGCGTTGAATTCCATTTCTATTTTTATATCCACACTTGATGATTTTACCGATTCATTCTGTTTAGAACAATCGATTACAACTATCGGGTAACCATCTAAGTACTTTTCTGGTAATAGTAAAGGTGCATTTGTTTTACCGTAATATGAACTTTGGAATCTTGCATACATATCGTACAATATGCTGTACTTTTTATTAGCGAATGACACATTTAAATTATCGTATGGAAAAAATTGTGAGTTTAAATAAACTTTAATATTTTTCAAGTTGCAATAATCAAATTGGCCTGCATGTTTGGTGATGGTGTCTCTTCTGCCTGTTTGTAAACCAAATATAATATACCTGGCTCGTTCCACATAATTAGATGTTTTAACAGTCCAAGTGTGACGATCCGTAGCTGGCAAGCTGGGATGTTCATGAAATTCCCAACTTCTAAAAGGAATTACAATATCACGATCAGCCTTTAACTTTCTTAATAGTAGCATTCTATGCTCATCAGCTAATTTAACATGCGGAACTCTCCATACAATCTTGTCTAATGTTAATTTCCATTCTAAAGTTGCATCTGTTGTACCGTCTGGAGCTTTAATAATGTCTTTATCGTTAGAAGATCTCAACAAAACTAATTCTTGTTTAACATTCAATATAATTTTTCTATAATCTTCAGCAAAACCAAGCAACAAACGTAATGGAATATGAAAATCAAAATTTCCATTTGTATCTGGAGTGATTGTGTCTTTTGCAGGTAAAACCCATCCTGCAGGTTGTATTAAATTGGTTTCATTAGGTGATATAGATGTTAATCCCTTTAAAGTTGTTGCAATACCTACTTGTTTAGTGGAATCAACTGTTACACCTGATATTTCATATCTAATTTCATCAAACAGGAAAGCCATGGGATTATTTATAAATGGAACTGTTGTACCAGTAGTAGTACCGTCCTTTTTAGTAACTTTTCCTTCAATATATAAGTAACTTTCACATGGTAGTGTGTAAATGTCCTGATTTTGTATGAGAATACGAATTTCATCGTTATTGTTTAATTTTGATGAAGTGTAAGGGTTGTGGGTGTGATATTCTTTTTCCCATAGGGTTTCGTCGAATGTCGGACCCTGCGCTATATCCAGTATATCCATAATCGGTTAATTTTAATCCAATTCTCTCTAAGAAACGAATGTTCTCGCGTGTTAACTCCTCCACAGCTGAAGAGCTACTAATGCGGTTTCCCGTAGGTTGTTCGCTTTTAAATGTTAAACCCATGGTTTTGTATTAAAGTGTCGATTTTAAATGTAGTCTAACCGTAATAGGCTCTTCTCGTAAATCTATCAAGTTACCGTCTTGATCCAATACGTTCAACACGATGTCTGAAATGAAAGTGGTGTTCAACGGTAGATATACCAGGTTTTGTGGCTTTTCAACAATTTTAAATCCAGGCGGTACACTTGGGTAAAAAGTATGTATTATATGATTATTTGCTCCATCTCTGTAAGCTCCTTGTATAATGTTACAAGTTATGTCTATACTATTGACTTTTAATATTGTTACAGTTTGTTTACCGGAATGTGTTTTATTTGGTTCTAAAATTGCTCCATCTTTGGGAAATCCTAATAAATCACCAATTGAGTTTGGCTTAGTGAAATCTATATAATATTTTGAAGTAAGCTCAGCTTTCATTGTATTGTTATTACCTTTTAGCGATATATTGTCTTTTCCCATTTTATTTTGCAAAAATTCATTAATATGATCAATTTCATAAGAACCTGTGGGTAAACTGCACTCTTCTAAGTCTGTAAACTTACCACTGGCATCTTTTCCTTTATAATAATGCAATAAGTTATTTTTACCTTCCGTAACATTGGGAATAGAGTTGTAAGTTGTAAAATCTAACAGTGCTGCCTCCCAAAATCTTCCTTTTTGCAAGCGTAACGTTGGAAAAAGGATACTTCGTAAAGTGGACGATTTTCCTGTTAATGATACCGTATAGGAAGACATCTCAATAGTGACTGATACTTTTAGCTAGGAATTCCAAACATAAATGGCCGCATATTGAAGTATTATCAGGTTGTTCTCTTTTATAGTTGTAATATATGTTTTTAGCAGATTTAAAGTAATGTTCAAGTTCTTTAGGTGGTGGCAAATTTCCAAAACTATCAAAATAATATACATTGCTATTTAGTTTTTTATAACACACCCAATGGGTGCCGGGCCCTTCAGTATTATCCAAATTCACGATTCCAGTCTCATTTTTCCATATTTTCTTTGGTAAACGGTCTTTCATAAATACTCCGCGGAAATATGGTATTTTTAAACAGGAAACATATTTTAATAATTCAACATTAGTCAACGCTTTATGTGGTATAACCAATTGATTTCTTTTATTTAATATGCACGATACGGTCTTAGGTATAGACCATCCCCGTTTTTTACCATTGACCATATTGTCGGTTTTTTGTTATTTTTCCTTGGAGAACGTCTTTTTAGTCTAATATTACCACCATGTTTCCTCATGGTTGATCCTTTTTTATTCTTACCCCTCCTTTTACCACCTCCTACCGCTGTTTTAGCCTTCATACCTGCTGTTACCGCTAAAGCTGCTGCTTTTTCTGCAATACTAGCGTCACTAGACTTTACTCGTTGCCAAGCTATATTCGCTAGCTTTTTATCAGCGATTGACCTATTTTTTAAATCGGTAAACGTGGAATATGCAATATCGTGTTCTTTACAAGCCTGATCTAACTTATTTATACCTGGATCACCTCTTTCCAGTCGTTTTTTTTCAATTTAGTTCCTGGTCCGCAATACTGATAACCTCCCGGTATGTGAAATTCGTATAGTAAAGCGTCTATTGCTCTATTTACGATAGATCCTACTGGAATACGATTTAAAGCTTTACTTAACAGAGAAACCGCTGTGGACGTGATACCACCTCCTTTCCGTATAGTGTCTCGATATGGACTGGTGTAATGAAATGCCATGATTGTCTTTTATATTCGAAAAGCGTAACCTATGTGTTACCTCTATGATAGGTTGCACAGAAATGATATAATTTATGATGTTATTTAATTAAATATCAAAAGTACCCCAATCTGATGATCTAAACTTTTGTGTGTTATAATTAAAGAAATATTTATAAAGAATTTCTTGTTTAATCCATGTATTTCTCATTTTTTCGTCAATAGGTTTATGCTGTCCTGCTGCAATATAATTATGCATATCAAATAATAAATTACCTATTACTTTAACAAGAAAATTAACAGTTACAGCGTTATCGGCATAATCAGGGTCTGCAACATTTGTTAATCGTTTGTTATCACAATTCCACCATTTTTTTCCAGTTGGCTCTAATTGTATTATCTGTTCATAAGTAACAGCATCACCAGGCTTTTCACCAATACCTAAATTAGTCAATAACTTTCCTTTACCATCCCAAACATAATTGTTTTCTTCAAGTAAAGTAAACTTTTTATTTCCTTGTACAAATACATCTAATTGACGTGTTACTACTTGGTTTTGTTTCACAAAACCGGAGGTTTCTTGTTTTAAAGTTTCCTTCATTTGACCCACCGTTGCACCATCTGATAGTGCAAAACCATCTTTTACATTTGCTAAACAATTACCAAGACAGTCAATAACTTCTACATCACGTGTAATACAATAATCTTTGATGTATTTTAAATTTACAGCATCATTTTCATTTTTTGGATAACCTATATCGTTAATAACAAATTTATAAAAAGAAAACCCATCTTTTGTCTTTTCAGGTATTATAGAATGTAAATAGCGTCTATTTATGCTGTCTTTTTCATCTACAGGGTCTGCTACGTTGGATATACGCCGATTTTCAGCATTATACGTTTTTCCATTAAATTTTAACGTATTCTTTAATTCCGATGATAAATAACCTCTGTTTATTGCATCAGCGTTTTGATTTGGCTTACCAACGTTGGAAATTCTATGATTACCCGCGTTATATGTATTTTTGTCTAATTTCAGTGTTGGTAATATCTCTTTTTGTAATACTTTTAAATTTATTGCATCACTTTCATCTGTGGGATCATTAATGTTTTTTAACCGTTTATTACTAATATCATAATCTCCATCAGGTGTTTGTGGTAATCCAACACCTCTTTTTAAAGTATTAAAGTAATATAATCCATCCGATGAATACCGTCCGAACTTGTCAACACTCATGGTGCAACTGAATAACATTCTAGAGTGTAACCCATTTTTATAATATTAGTCCCGATTTCTCACCCATATCAGTTTTTATACAAGTTTTTATTCTTAGTCTTCATCAGTTACATTTGCATCATTCCCAGGACATTTAAAATATTTTAAATCTGCACTAATTAATGATCTGTCTGCTTCATTTCTAAATACATGATTTTTATGAATAAATTCCTCACCAGACAATTTTCTAAATCCGCTAAATGAATTTGGATCTGCAATTAATATATTTTGATAATCATTTACATCCATTAATTTAAATCTTTTGGTATTATAAATAAACTCTTGATTTGCACTATCATATTGTAATGTTTGTCCTACAGTTGCAGCATCCTTTGGATCTGTTCCTTGTGCCAAATTACCTATTTTCTTATTTTTCGCATTGAAAGTACTACCTCTTGGTTTGTCTAATATTAAAGATTGTTTTACTACAACACAATCGTAATCATCGATACCTGGAAATATGTTAATTATTCTTCTATTTGTACCCAACCAATCTCTATGATAATTGTTTGGATAAGTATGTAAAACTTGTGATAAAATCGGAACATCATGAGCATCTGTAGCTACTTGCGCATTTGATAATTTCATGTCTTTGCAATCCCAAACATTATTTTTTTGTTCAAGTAAAATAAACTTTTCATTTCCTTGTACAAACACATCACCCGACCGTGATACTACTTGATCCTGTTTTACAAATCCAGATGTTTCTTGCTTTAAAGTTTCCTTCATTTGACCCACTGTTGCACCATCTGATGGTGCCAAACCATCTTTAACATTCGCTAAACAATTACCTAGACAATCAATAACTCCTACATCACGTGTAATACAATGATCTTTTATATATTTTAAATTTACAGCATCATTTTCATTTTTCGGATAACCTATATCGTTAATAACAAATTTATAAAAAGAAAAACCATCTTTTGTCTTTTCAGGTATTAAGGAATGTAAATAGCGTCTATTTACGCTGTCTTTTGCATCTTTAGGGTCATCTACGTTGGATATACGTTTATTTTCAGCAGTATACGTTGTTCCATTGAATTTTAACGTATTCTTTAATTCTGATGATAAATAACCTTTGTTTATTGCATCAGCGGTTTGATTTGGCTTACCAACATTGACAATTCTATGATTACCTGCGTCATATGTGTTTTTCTGTAGTCTTAATGTTGGTGATATCTTTTCTTTTAATACTTTTAAATTTATTGCATCGTTTTCATCTGTGGGATCTTTTATGTTTTTTAACCTTTTATTAGTTATATCATAATACCCATCAGGTGTTTGTGGTAAACCAGCACCTCTTTTTAAATTATTTGCGTAATATAACCCATCCGAGGAGTAACGTCCGAACTTGTCGACACTCATGGTGCAACTGAATAGTAATCTAGGGACTAACGCATTTTTATGAGATTACCCCACGGTTTCGGAGTTCATCCACTAAAGCCACCCATTCGTTTTCCAATCCAGTATGACCCGCTTCTTTAGCTTCATGTATTAGTTTCATTCTATCCACCAATTTATTGATATTATTGTAATAAATCACATTTGTGTTATATAGTTTCTTCATTAAACCTGTACCTGTAACAGATTTGTTTCTTTTTCTTGGTTCTGCAGCACTTATATCCAAAGTGGATGACACAAACCTTCGTTTTACAGATTTTCTTGGCATTATCGGCATTGGTTGTCTTCTCGTTGTTGGTATTAACTTGGATACAAATACTCTATATTTTAAAGACCTAGATCTGAAAACTGGTTGGTCAGCTAAATATTTTCTCCTGTATGCATTGGTGTGTTCCAAAATATGTTTATATGCTTCCATGTCTTCTTCTTTAACTAACAATTCTAAAGGTTTTTTTTCAAATAATAATTCAAATAATCCTCTTGTGCCCTTATATCTTTGATTACCAACAATAATATTATCATGTTCATCAATGTTTACCGGGCTATTACCAACCATTAAACCTTCTTCTGTTAATCTTACTCCATAACTATGGTAGTTTTTATTAGGATTTATTTCAGCTAACATTTTTATCATGTATTTCCTTCCTAGAGGTCCTTTGTTATGAATGTTTTCACCCAACAAGCTTATGTTTGACGGACCTTCCCTTGCTTCTTCTTCTTTTTCCTCTTCACTAGCGGTTGATACATTTATGTCCTCTTTTAGCTTTTACTTCATATAATTCTCTTATACCACTATAGTCTGGTGATTCTAGCTCTCTTTCGGGTTCTCCACCGGTAAAACCACTATATGTAGAGGATTCCGGGTCTTCATCACTAAAATCTTCTGATTTTACATTTTCTCTTTCAAACTTTGTAATAGGTGCAATTGCATCTCCTTCCAAAACGGGTTTAGCAAATTTTTTGTTTAATTGTTTCAAGGGTTCAGTAATAGGTTTAAAAGCAGATTCAAGAAATTTCTCCCTTTCGCTAATACCTAATTTTAATGCTCTGTTTTTATCCCGAATAGAATCACTAAGTGATTTTATTTCCTTTATTAACTTTTCTTGGTTAACCATGTTTGTAGCAAGACGTGTTGTACAACAATGAATGTTTTACATCATGATCAGTGTATTAGTATAAATTTATCAAATCCCATCCTGTATCGACCATTGTTTAGCGGTTGTTCCTTCATAATTGTTAAAAACCCATTTTTTCAGCCCTAGCCTTTCCACACAACTCTTTAAATCGTTCAAATGGCATATCCGCACTTACATGGTCCTAATATATGTGTTTGAGGTTGGTTTCATCCTGTTTAAATACAATTAACATGTTTGCATTGTCTCTAATGAGCTGTTTCGGTATTTTGCTGTAAGTTTGACCAATATAAATGCTATCTATGTTGTTATGTCGACCCATGGCGAAGTAATTCCTTATTGTATTTTGATTTTCACAAGATACATCGTCAAATATGAATACTGAGAATGGTTTAGCCTCTTGCGGTTGCATGACACTCTCGCTTGCGTTAAATTTAAAATATTTAACTTCAGGCACATTATTGAGTATTTGTTCC
This sequence comes from Neoaliturus tenellus, assembly GCA_030545055.2. Classification (NCBI taxonomy): domain Eukaryota; kingdom Metazoa; phylum Arthropoda; class Insecta; order Hemiptera; family Cicadellidae; genus Neoaliturus; species Neoaliturus tenellus. The sequence goes on along the minus strand of CM061533.1, from coordinate 183,467,101 downwards.
AATAACTGATATTTTGGTTGTTGTAGTGACTTTGAAAATACATATAAATTATTAAAACGTAATCCTTTAGGGTTTGTAATCAAATTGAATACTACATTTGTTTTTCCACAATTGGAAGGACCAATAAACAGACAACGCACCGTGTTTGGCAACAAAACACCGTGTTTCCCAGTGTTAAATTGAGAACCATCCACTGTGAGTTCATCTATATTATTAATAGTAAAATTGTCTTTTTGCGGTATTATCTCCATCCTTTGTAATGGTTCAACCCAAAATGATTCTCTATCGTTATATTAGATCCTTTTTAGGTATCCAAGAATCTTCTGTCTTATTAAATCCTAACCATCGTACTTTAACCATATCTTTTTTCCGTTGCAACACCTTTTCAACTAGATATACATCACCTACTGTTGATTTTAACATTTCATGTCCATAAAACCCTCCTTCAAGCAATTGTCCTTTATTATCTTTTAAAATGTAAGTTACTGGTACTGTAGGTTGCACTTTAAATACGGTAAATACCTCATTTGTCCAGTTCGGAAGATATCTTTTACTGAATACACCTTTGTATTTGCTTATTCGGACTTTATCACCAACATTAAACCTTTTAGGCTTTAGTTTTTCAACTTTTGGTTTAGTATTCATTTTTATACGTTTTAATACAAGTTTTTCATTTTTATTAGTAACCTGGCTTGGTTTCATACCGATAGTTCTATGAAACTTGTTATTGTAATCGTTTATAAGTTTTGGTAACATATCAATCCATACGTGCGATCCTCTGTTAGAAAACATCATATACATCGCACCTTTTAAAGTTCTGTTGAATCTTTCAATTATTGATGCTTTTACCTCTGAATTGGTTGAGTAATGGTTAATGTTGTGTTTTTTCATTAAATTTGCAAATTCCTTATTGAAATATTCTTTTCCATCATCGGTTTGTAAATGTTTTATAGTACGTTTGTCTCTTTGTATAGATGTTTCCATTGCTTTTGTAACACTTTTGCCAATTTTATCTTTTAGTGGTAAAGCATCTGCCATTTTTGAAAAACAATTAATAATAGTTAATATGTATTTAAATCCTCTATTTTGTTTACTATAAGGAATCATTTAGATTAAATCCGCTTGATATAAATCATTTATTCCTTTTATCTTCGTGGAAACTTTCTTCTTGCAGGTTTATGAAGTTCGTTGACAATTTCTTGCTTCAAGTCCTTCATATTGCAGGTTTGAATGTTTCATGTATCACATGTATAATCACAATGAATGTTGTCTTAAATATTCACATCATTTATATAGGTCAAGGTCATCCAAACTTGTGTAAAAAATGGGGAACACGGCGTTTGACTTGCCGTGTTCCCCATTTTTTACGGAAGGAGAAAGGAACAAGGTCGAAGTTGTAGAAGGACGAAGAATAGGTTATTAGTCGATAGGGTTTAGAGAGTAGTGGCCGAAAGGAAGAGTGTGAATTTTATCCGGCATAATATGCCTTTTATCATCTCGAGCTGATAGTGCTCTTTTAACTTCAGTGACACTGTAGACCTCATGTTTAAAGCTTCTGATAGTGTTGAACGTTGCAGACATTGTAGAATCTTCAAACAAACAGGTCTTGTAATGGTCAAATGTCACATGTTTCTTCAAGTACGATGTTTTGACTCCTTTAGCTTTCTTCACTGTCGGTATGTCATTTTCCTTATACATCTTGAAGGAATATAGTTTGGACATTAGCGCAACTATTTCCTCCAAAGGCATTCCATTTGCTTCATCTTTAAATTTTCCAATTACTTTTTTATTCTTTTCATTGTAATTCAGATGGTTCTTCGGATAGTCAGAGAAGTCAAAATCGTCTTTGTATGGGAAACTCCTTAGGTCTTAATACATGTCCAAAGTCTTTATCCAGTAGATAAACGCGTCGATATCCATGTATGCAACTCCAATGTTGTCTCTTCCGTAGGGTTTAACCATTTTGTTGTAATGGAAATCATACATCAGTGTTTTACTTATATCCGAATTCGACATTCCAATGTATAACGGACGATCCATCACTATTGTTGTTTTCTGCATACTGACGGCAACTAGATCTTCGTTTATAATCATGGATGTTCCAAAATTTGGTTTTTGCACTAATTTTTCCAATTTCTTAGGATCACTTACTAATTTTACAATCTTGTGTTTTCTTTTGTTTTCTAAGGTCTTCCCGAAGATGGCGTTGTTCATCAATTTGTAAAAGTCCTTTTAAAATGCTGATGTTGCTGCTGCTCTTCTTGTAGTGTTGGAATCAATATATGGTTTCAACCAACAAGAATGGGTGAATTCAATTGCTCTATGAATTCTCACTACACGTAGACCCAATTCAAGAGCTTGTTGAACTACCCAGTAGTGAGCCACATACCGATATTTATTCTCCAACGTCATCATCCATTTTGGCCATCTTCCTGTCGGTGAAACTTCAGTCTTGGCTAGGAGAGGCAAGTCGTAGTGATGGTCATGAAGGTGCTCCGGATATTCGAAATCACAGTCCAAAATATAGCCTTTTGGACCATTCTTTGGAATCTGTGAGATGTCACCGATGGTGGCCGGGTCGATCCATTTGAAGTCAGCGTAGGGAAGCGGATTTGACATTGCCCAACCATAAAGGTTGTTTGCGTCAAAGTAGCCTAGGTAGACCGATGGTTGTCTCTCGTCGAAGCCTGGGATGTACTTGTTGTTAGCTTTGACATGACGTGTTACAGCTTGTGTCAAACCGCCCCGTACACCAGATTCTATCATGAGCACCATATCAATATCTGTTAGAAGTTCCAATCGACATCTGGTTGACTTTAGCATAGCTTGCCATGCTAATCTTGGAGATGTGTACGAGTGTAGAGGGTCCAGTCCATAGGCGGAGAAGCAGGTGTTTCGAAATTCTTCCATCACATCGCACAGCAGAGTTACATCCAATTTTATGTAAAAGTCGGAATATTCCCCTAAGGTTTGAATGTTTAGTTGGTTCCAAACATTACAAGCATGATTGTAGTCTTCAACGGTGATTGCACTTTCATCTAACTTGCTATTGAAGGCTTCAATCGGTGGCAGACTGGTTTCTTCAAATTTTTCTGCAGAAGTTATGTAATCATAGGGGAACACTCCTTTACGCATTACTAAGTCCAATTTATCTTCAGGTACAATTTTGCTGGTTTCTTTTAGATCTTCTCTTCTTAGGTTCTCAGACAATTTGCTCAAGATGACATAAATCTATAAGAGTCTACGAAGCGAAGTTTAATTTTACCTACTGTTTTTGAGAAACTGATGTACTTCTCCAATGTTTCAGCTAATATTTCGATTTTTCCATCATCTCGTCCTAACTCTGGGATAATGAAGTGGGAGTCATAGCCGCTAAGATTGTGTAACACGACAGGGATAAAGTTTGGCAGTTTGTAATTTATATTGCATGAATTACAAGCAGCTCCTCTGTATAACCCTGTCAGGTGATCGTGATCTCTTACTTTTTGATTTTCTTCACTGAAGCTCTTCTTGCATAAATAACATCTTGTTGCCGAATTGTATTCTTCTTGTTGATTCTGGTTCAAAGGTTCCATAGGTAAAACATTACCGAATAAGCGTTGCACCTTTTCAGCAATGTCATACAACTGGTCTACAAAATGCTTAGCGGCTTTTTCCCCACGGTAGAGTATTGGAGTGGATGTTAAGCCATAGTCTTGCAATTGTTCTTCAGGTAAAGTAGATTTCACCAATAAGCAAAAACTGTTAGGTTGATGCAATTGATATTTGGTTCTTCTAGTCACCTCACCATCCGGAAGCTCCTGTGGTACTAACGTGGATTCAAAATCTGCGTAGACGGCTACTGGAATCCGATATTGGTGAACTGTTTTGTTGAATTGGATGAACGCTCGAGATGGCGGTGGCAGACTAATCTTCACTTCATAGTTGTCATTACAAAGTCTTTGGTGTTCCATCAACCACTCCGATCCTCCACGTCTCAAGTCTTTATTTGTGAAACAAAAGCATCTCTTACACACTGTTACTCTAATTTTCTTTTTAGTCACTTGTCGTCCAACCAAAGTTTCAAAGTTCTTGATGTAAACATAATGTGATATTTCACCTTTGGTCAATAGCAGCAAATCTGTATGATTTTGACGTTCAGTCTTTGTAACTCGTAACGGGTATACGTTATTTGATTCGTCTAAACCAAACACATTAACTGAAACTCCTGGTTTTTTTTTTCAAATTTAGCAACATCATTAAGACTAACATGATACGACATACCTTGGAAGTTATAGCGGTGTTGAACAGCTTCGTATGCTATGCTAGGTCTACAGGGATGGTCTTCCACATATTTTGCTAACATTGCATACCGGAAACATTCATTATCCTCATTTTTCACATTGATACATGATCTTGTATCTCGGATCACCTTTGGTAGAGGGATAAAGCTGCTTCCTCTCATACCATATCCATGCTTGTGAACCCTCATATCCATACCTTCAATTGATGATAGCGTCCAGCCGGATCCTCTTCCTTCATGTTCTTGAAGTTTTACTAGCAGTTCAACCAAACATTCTTCTAAAATTTCGTTGATATCAGATGTGGTTGTAAGGGTTCGGTTTTTAGCAATGAATGCTCTTGGTGAGTTTTCACCATCGGTATTAGTAAACATAGAATCCAATCTTGCCTCAATCTTGCCAATTCTTCCGTTAATGTTTTTACAACTAGTTTTTTAGCTTGAGTTATAAAATTTTCCAATTCTAATTGCACGTTATTAATTTTGAAATGGGTTACAACTGGTCCTGGCAAGGCTGTGGTGCGCAGTTGTCTTATATCTTCCACTTCTTCTGTATCCTCTTCTTCCATATCCTTTTCTTGAGTACGCAGTTGTCTTACATCTTCCACTTCTTTTTCCGTATCTTCTTCTTCTTCTTCCATTTCCTCTTCTTGAATAAATCCTCCAGCTGTAGATGGTCCAGCTCCGACAAATTGAATAACACTTGGTCTTCTTCTTTGCATTAACTGTAGATAGCTAGCCCAGTCGTCCATCTGCTTCTGGTAGTTTTCCAAAAACCGATCAATCGCATCCAAGTCTTCTTCACTTACTACAATCTCTTCTTTTTTGTCCTCTTCTTGATGCAATTCTCGGTGTAAAACAAAGATATCTTCGTCTTGGAAAAACTCACCACAAATATCGCATAGGGCCATTTTTTATAGTTTGGCTTTGAGTGTGCACTCGGTGAATGTTCACGCAATAATGAGCGGCACACTTGGCCGCGCCCTTTTATAACGGCAATGAAGGAGTGGGGGGAAAAAGTGGAGTATAGGTCAAGGACACCGATGGAAAACATTGGATTAAGATCAACTTACAAAAACACTTTAAATAAATATATCAACAAGCGTTAAGTTAAATAAATAAGGTTTATATTCAATAAATTGTATAAAAACAGGTTTTAAACACATTTATTTTATAAAGTATTTCTGAAATACTGACTGCACTCTAATATTCTTAAAACATGTAGTATTATGGCTGGTGTCATGAAATAATCATGTTTTTACAACCTGTGATGGTTTTTAATAACAAATGCGTACCGGATGATCACTTCTTGTCTCACTCCAAGGTCACCTTCAACCTTTAGGTCAGCGGACTTTAACTCTAGCGAACCATCGAACTGCTATACCAATATACCAACAGTAAATTTTTAAGTATTGGCTAAACCTGGAGGTACTTCGTTTACATCTACCAAAATATTCTAAGTCCGCAAAGGGAGGGGGTGGGGGTGGAGGTGTAGGGGGTGGAGGTATAGGGGGGGGGGTGGAGGTGTATGGGGTGGAGGTGTGTGGGGTGGAGGTGTAGGGGGTGGAGGTGTAGGTGGTGGAGGTGTAGGGGGTGGAGGTGTAGGGGTGGAGGGGGGGGGGGAGGCGGGGCGGAGGTGCAGTGTCAGTCTTTACTATATTTAGGTCAAGGTCACGTAAAAACTTTAAAAAATAAAGCCCCACCTGGGGCATTTAGGCTGCCATCGCTGTAGCCTCCGAAGAGACCCAACTATGGACAACTACAGACTTGTGTGTTAGTAATGCCTACCCATTAAAGTTTAAAAGACAAAGTACTTTAATATATTTACTGTGTTAATAAACACCTTACTGTTAAAGATTTTGAAAACTTTCATATATTTAGGTCAAGGTCACGAAAAAACTTTAAAAAAATTAAGCCCCACCTGGGGCACTTGGGTTGTCATCGCTGTAGCCTCCGAAGAGACCCAACTATGACAACAGGCAACATCCAATGTTGTCTAACCTTTACCATGCAAGACTTGTAAACATTTACTGCTTTGTCTATTCAATAGCTAACAAAGATTCATTTACATAATTTTGAGTTTCCAGGAGGAAATAAACTGAGGACACCCTAATGGCTTACGTCCTCGGTCCGAGTGCAGAGGCCGCCGCAACCTTTTGCATGCCAGCGTACAAACGGACATACTCCCAAAACCCCAGCCGCAACCTGTTGCATGCCTGAGAGGAGTCTAACAATACTTCAAAGTGGCTTTACACGGGGGCCTACTCCCGTACCCTATCTTTAATATTTTTAATTTAGGTATGCAGTAAATTTTTACAACTCCTTTGTGGGTAAAGGCCACACGAACATTAAAAAATTTCGGCCCCCGTACATCCATGGCGAACCACGAATGTTCGGGGGCCTTGGGGACTAAAAAACACAAATAGCTAACAAAGATTCATTTACATAATTTTGAGTTTCCAGAAGGGAAACAAACTGAGGACACCCTAGTGGCTTGGGTCCTCGGTCCGAGTGCAGAGGCCGCCACAACCTTTTGCTTGCCAGCGTACAAACGGACATGCTCCCAAACCCCAGCCGCAACCTGTTGCATGCCTGAGAGGAGCCTAACAATTATGAAAGGTGGCTTTACACGGGGGCCTACTCCCGTTCCCTATCGTTACAATTTACTTTGAGCATTGGAAAAGCTCAAAGGGGGAATGCTAAAACAAGCGTATACACTTTAGATAAATATAACACACTTACAACACACAATTGAGCTCGACATAGTAAATGCTGGAACAAACACATATGACAAACAAGACACACAGGAGACATAGGGTACAAGTGAAACACTCTCATATAAAACAATTCCCAATACCCAAACGCAAGCGCAATATCTTAGAAATAATACAAGTCTTAAAGTTAGGGTAGACTTCGCTAAACAGTGAAGGCGCCATTCAGTGTTTAGTGAGGCCTATGGCGGTCCGTCCCGATCGTTCACGTTCAACGCTCGGGAGCGAACTGCGGGCCGGCTGTGGCCGGGCCGCCTTATATCCCCACCGGTCTCCCCCGAAGGGGCGGCATGGGGCGGAGGTCCACCCCCATGTGGGGGGGGGAAGGGGTGGGGGTGGGGGGTGGGGTGGTGGTGGGGGTGGGGGTGGGGGTGGGGGTTGGGGGGGTCCACCCCTCAGGGGTGGTTCAAGGTCACCGGCTACACTTCTACTCTAAGTCTGCTTCAAGGTCACCCACTACACTTCTACTCTAAGTGTTGGCAATACTCCCACCATATTCGAGTCCCTAAGCTACGCGACGGCGCTCAGCCAGTATGTCTCAGGCTTGCATGCGGTAAGCATCGCTACTCTTCGACTCTATTCATGTAAGTTTTTTACAGATTTTTGCCTCAAGGTCATTACACTTTACCTCTGGACAAACATGGTTTGGATTTTCTCTGATTTTACTCAAGGTCACTACACTTTACCTCTGGGACGATATCGCCTTGTAGTATTTCAATGTTTTGACTCAAAGTCATCACACTTTAACTCTAGCACGCCGGTTATCGTACCAGAGGTGCTCACTAACCTAACTTGTAATGTTTAGGGTGGCGTTTTCACGCCACGTAGTATCGCCATGAGTGTCCAGTCCAGATTTTAAGTTATATTAATTTTACTGTGATCTTTTCCATTTCCAATTCATTTTGCCAAAGGATGAGATTTCTCTTTATATATCGGTATTTCTTTAGTGTTATTGGTGATTTCTTTAAAGTTATTGGAGATTGCAGGGATACAATTAGTTTATTTACACAACTCTTTATCTTGGAGTTCTTCCACTTTGACTTTACTTCCTCGCCCCTCACAGCCTAAGCTGTACAGTAAGGTTTCTTCTAGTGCCAACTCGGCCGAGAGTACAGTGTGTTGACTGTAGGACAGCTCATGGTAAAGTGATGCGATACTCCAGCGTATAACCTCACCTTCCCCCCACCACTGTGACCTTCCCCCACTCCTGCTATTACCCCCCTCCACTTTTGCCCTGGCTCATGCGCTACCAACAGTCTCTCAGTATTGTGCGGACTTTTGTGAGGGGAAGCCATGTCGAGAGACACTTTGGGTAAGAAACTTAGCCGTGTTAAGTCTTTATTAGCTGCTCAGTGTCCACCGCTCAAGGTCAAGCGGGTTTCGACTTTAGCTAAGTGGCGTATGCTGTTGCGCGGGCACCCTAAGTTTTATACCAAACAGACTAATGTAAGTTTTACTGATGAAGATTTGTTTGGAATATTGGAAGAAATGACTTTTCCTTGCAAAGTTCAGTTAGTTACTCCCATTCCTGACGGTTTGGAGACTTAGTCTCTCAAGCCAATATACCTCGAGTGCGCGGGGTCGGACAGTCAGTCGCTCGGTGTCTGTCGTAGGGTGCGCATCGCGGTTGCAGTAATGGTCGAATGGGGGCTTCTGGGCCAGTTCAAGGTCACCCGAGCGGTGTCACATGACGGTTTAGGCAGAGTAACGTTGCAAACTTCAAGTTTCCTCGGCACTTTTGCTGTTTCTCATCGCAAATTCGCTCCATGTCGTCAAGGTCATGGTAACTGTGACTGAAACTCGGAGCGTAGTGCGAGAAACAGCAAAAGTGCCAAAAAATTTTAGGTTTCAGCGTGGCCTTGACCTTTGTGACATCGATGACGTCATCAGCACGTCATTTATGTGACGTCATGGGTGTGACGTCATGGAAGTGACGTCATTGGGGATGACGTCATCGATGATGCAATCGATGACGTCATCGATGAGGTCATTGACCTCGATGACGTCATCGATGACGTCATCGCTCGGGTGACCTTGAACTGGCCCAAAAGCCCCCATTTGCCACTACTTATTTTATACTCGCATGTGTATTGTTTTTGTAATTTTTTGTACTGTGACATAAACATTTGTAAAAATAATGGTTTTAAAATAATTTTTAGGAGTACATTTATTTTACTTGAATTCAAAATGGACAAAACGTATGTGCCATCTCTTGCCATACATGGTTGTTAATTTTGGTACAATTCAATATTAGTTTAGAAAGGATATAAGAGATTTAAGTTGTAAAAAATACAATTTATTGCATTGTTATTTTGTACACATATGGACCTCACCGACAAGTTTTTTTAGCTTAGTGAGGCTATGACTATGTAAAATCATGAGATAAATAGATAATATATGAGGTAGGCCTATTCTTAAGAATAACAAGGGAAAATTTACGAAATTATTTTCTTTGAGTTTCTTTATAAGTGCTCACATTGTCAAATATTTATACAGGTTTGTTTATTTTATTTTTATCTTGAATAGGACTATTCAATAATAGATTGAATGGTAAATTCATGGCTAAAAGTGTAGGAACCTATCAACTATTCTGAACAGAATTTTTAAACACCGTTCTCGTATATGAACCCTAAACTCCTGATAAGGCCTGCTTCTAAACCTCAAAACCAGATTTAAGTAGAATCAATAGTTTAATTAAACATTATCATGATGACAGACGAATGTTATAGAGCTGCATTTGAATTTCGGCCTTTTTATATTTAGATGAGCATTTTTTTTGCTTTCGTTGGTCGCAAAGTAAAACAAGTACCGTGGTTCCAGGTTTGGGTTTCTAGACCACAGTAACTTAATAACTCTCCTTTAAAAATCCCCTATATTATTTCTAATTTATATGGTTCCATATCTGTGAAGATACTTCACATGTGCGACACATACAAGATGAGTCTCGCTGAGACGCGGCGCTTCGACGTGATGCTACGTGAGCTTGTGATTGTTCCAAGATTGAGTTGCCAATTTGATTACACACGTTGCTGAGGCACATCAGAAAATTCAATGTACATTATTAAGAAATAACCAATGTAAACAAAGTATTGTCAGTTGATTTTTTAAGCCAATTCATACAGTAAATACTAAAACGTAAAAGATTTATTTGATGTAAGGGATGAGTGAGCACATAATTTTATTACTTCTATATATTTAAAAAGCGCAATACCGGTTGATTTCTATTTGAAACTTATATACAAACGTATAAAATAAACTTTGATCGAGTGGTTAAAGAAATGGACCATATAATACAGTGATAATTTCGTAAAGTACAAAAAGATATTTTTAAACTCACAAACAATCCTGTTAGTTATTGTTTGTATTTTAAAGATAAATAAATTTTATTTATGTTCTTTTGATTATATGTTTTTGATACTGATGTTTCAAATTTTATTCAGTTATCTTAAGATCGACGGAAGTAACCATGACTAAGAAAATATACTCAACAACTTAATTTTTAATGGATCTTAATGTTGGTTTTTCAGTAAGTACTTTAATAATTAATTGATTTATTGTATTATTTTGGATTTATAAATAAATATAGAGTTATTATAAGTGTAGCGACGGGAGGAGGTATCGCCCCCGCATAAATACATACAGATCGTCATTGTTTCGGGACCTCCTGGAAATCAGTGGTCCCCACTGCAATATGACTGGAGATGTTTCATGAATTTAGTTAAAAGGGATTGACTCGAATATATTTTTCAATCCAAATTTCATGCAGGAAAAAGATGGATTCTGTAAAAGAAAGTTTTAAAGTGGACTATATCCCGTTGCATAGTCCAGCGTGTCCGGCGAATGTAAAGTGAATTTAGCAATAATAATTTTTCAAATAAAATACTGATTGTTTTAGTCCGTAGGCTTTGTGCTTTTTACATTTATTTATTTTCAAACCTCCAGCAGCCAATTAGCACTTAAGTAAATATGCAAGATGGAAATCAACTAAAAGTAATAGTTATATAAATGATTAAATTATATCACATTAATAATCATCTATCTCCACAGCACCCTTAACAGGAGGTAAAAGCATTATAGTAACAATATTAAGTATGAAGTATAGTAGACTACAACAAAAAGTATCAAACAATATTGAATTTGAAAATCTAACAATGACTAACAGTATAAGAATAGTTCAGTAGTTTATCGATAGTTTGATAATCTAACTATAGTTTAATAGTCTACAAATTCTTTAATAATCTTACAATAGGTTTTGGGCTTAAGAAAATGTATGTATCCCCCCAATTATATTTCATCAATTAAGGTATTCATCAAGTTTATTATCTGGGTATGTGAGCTCATCTTTCGGGGGGGGGGGGGAGGCTCAAAACATAAAGTTAGGGTTCTTTAGGTATCTTTTGGTCCTTGGTCCAATATTTCGGTGATTTGGTACATTTTGAATTTATTTCAGAATTATTTTTCTCTATATTATTAAATTCACTGAAATGAAAGATATTTTGTTATCAACTTAGGTTATCAAGTTTTGCTTTTAACGCCAAGTTTTCCTCAGGCAGTTGGTGTGGTCAAACGCGAATATTGATCGTAAACTGAACAGAGGACATCCTGTGTTCTTCGTTCTATAAGGTCATAGTTCATCTCGTATCTGGAGGGAACATCCTCAACCAACTGCACAATATGTTCTTAATGGTTTTTCTGCCATAATAACTATGGGGGTTTGAACAAGAATGTATGATGCATCTGTACTATGTGCTACAAGCCGCAATGCTAGGGCCTATTAGTCATACCTTGACAGCCTTCGAATAAATTGCATAATGAACAACAAATTATTAATACATTTACATATTTTTCACAAAATTTTAAATAAAATAAATAATGATCAAGTTTAGAAGGCAGCACAACATAAGGAGGCAAGTTCACTAAATTGGAAAACCTTAATCCACTTTTTGGACCCTTTATGATGTAATTATTTCAAGGTTAAATCACATATAAAAAGGGTCATTTATGCAGAAATCATAATTTAATATTTATAAAATTATTTTAATAATGAAAGACAAAACCATTTATTAGCATTCTTGTTTGTAGATTGGCAAAGCGTAGTCTAATAAATAATGTGAATTTTTTAAAAGACAGTACTTTACTTAAGTACAGTACAATGACTTGAGGAAGTTTAAAATCTTTATTATAATATTATTGAGTCATTTTGCACACTAGGATAATGCAAGAATGCCTAATAGTTGTAATCCAAAAGTTCTATAAACGTTAATTCTATGAAATGGGCATTACTACACTTTATATGACTAACAAATCTAATTATAAACATAATTAAAGCCCAAAAACGGGACAGAAGTATCCAACATATTAGAGGTTTTAAAATTTGAATCCTTATATCATCGTGCTGAATTCTAAACTTTTTCATTACTCATTTTTTGTAGAAGATTTTATGGAAAATAAGATAATGTATTTACAATGTTAAGTTTAAATATATTCAACTGACAAAAACGTGTTTTATTAATAAAAAAAGGAAAATTGCCCAAAAGTTGGATAAAGCCTGTTTTTATTAGATTATGTTTACAGTAGTTAGTTTAACTACATCACGATCAAACCTTAATATGTAGTAACCTAATTTTAAAGCCCATAATATAACTTTCTGACAGAATTTAAAACCTTCTATGATAAAATGAGTACAGTTTATTAAATGTTTTAAAAATTGAGAATTTTATAAACATTAATTTTGTTAGTATTTAAAAATCATTTCAATTTTTTTATTCATGAATTTATTTATTTATTTCAACGGGTAAACCCCATGCATCATACAGTACAAACAATGGTTACTGGCTAATGGCAAGTAAGTAAGTTAGGCCTACATGGTTTCTGTAATTTTTTCTCCGACCTTCTCCATTTTTATTTTTTATATTTTCTAAATTTTGTTTTATTTTTATTACATTTTTTGCAAAGAATTGATATTTTTTCTGGTATTTAGCGGTTATGGGCGGAAATATACGACGTTTGAAAATGCGGTTTACAATTTGAATGATGATGATATAGAGAGTAAAATGTTTGCCCGTAGTGAAATGATGATCATTTTTATCATCTATATGACAATTCAAATTGTAAACAGAATTTTTATATATCGTACTGCTGGAATTTTTTGCCCATACCTTTCCAAATATTAGATTTTATTTTGCATCTACCAACTCCAGTTGCTGTGATTCAACAAAACCAAACCATCATTAATAGTAATAAAGTACCTTTCGTTTGCTATTATGTTTTTGTATGTAACATGTATAGTTTCAATCACTTTGGAGACCATTTATTATAACCATTAAATAGCTTGTTTTAAAACCTTTTTTAAATGTCTTCAGCCTAACGTAGTCATCAGTGATAGAGCTTATTATATTGATTGGTATAGTGTATTTTTCAGGCTAGGCTAGAGAAACTCACTATACGTGATGGACGTATAAACCCCAATGGGTCACAGGACCACCCCGCGAGACCTCCAGAGAACCTCCCAAGACCTCTACAGTCCCCCTCGAGATCATCATATACTCCGTCCCTTGTTGGCATCATGCTTATATGATCAATTGTGTTAGTTATTGATATTTTATGTTTTACTACTACTTAAAGTTTAATATAATTTCTTATTTAATTAGCTTGATTTATTTAATTCTATATAAAAAATATAGTCACAGAAATGAAAAGTTTAGAATAAGCCTTAAAAAGAGGCCATCAGTAAATTTCAAGCAAAATAAAACTTTCATACCCATGGGCATGCTTCGGACTGTTTTCTTACTTTATCTTACTTTGCAAGACGTTTCCCTATTGTAGAAAGTTTATTGTTTCTATTTATATGAAAAAAACCTTTTAATCACTTGATACTATTTTTTAAAAAGCACAAAATCATTTCATTGCTTTTGCATTACAGTTGAATGGACTTGCATGGTTTGTAAGCAAGAAACAAACAATTGTCTTAGCGTTTTTTTTTTTTTTTGCTGATTTAAGGACACAGGTCTCCTGAAATTAGCAGTGGGGAACATATCCAAAATAAAACATAACTTACTATCAGCAATAATAAATTTTTAAAAATAAAATGTATAATTAAGATTCGTTCAAGACATTTTATTATAATTACTAAATAATACAGTACATAATTATTATTACATTGCGTTACATCTATCTATATATATAATACGTGATACCCCTTTTTTGTTAACGCTTCTCCTCCCTTATTTCTGGACCAATTTTAAAGTTTGAGGTGTCAAAAGAATGGTCTCAGTTCGTAGTTTTGCAATAAGGTTTTAGATTTTTGATATTTTAATTCTGAAGCTCACTGGAAGCTCTCAAAGTTCATTTTTTGTCCATAAGAATAACATGGGGAACAATTTATATTGAATTGCTAATAAAACAGCTGTTGATAGTTGAACAAAACAAGCACATATGTTAAAAGCTGAATAGAAGCAAATTGAACTGGTAAATATCAACACAATTTCATACTTTAATACGAGGAGTGTCTAATCTGAGGTTTTAACCTTTTCGAAAAATGTAGCAGGTAGATTTTGCTTGAAAGTTTTATTTACGCGTATTTGGGCACAAAAATAAGTTTTGTAACTTAACCCTTGAAAAATTCATTTTTTTACGAAAACAATTTTGGAAATTAAAATTTTTGACATGGGTCTTATTGGTTGTCCGACTGGTATTGAAACAATAATGAAATGGTAACAAATATTAAAACAGAACACTAAATTTGTGTGCACGGTTTTTTAAACTGCTGTAAACTATAAGGAAAAGTAATAGTTGGTTGTAAGTGTGACAACCTTTTTATTTACTATTATAGCATAAACGTTTTATGCACAACGCTACACATATTAAAAGACCTGTGTAAAAGACGACATTTAAAAGTTTTTACCTCCAGTATAGAAAACAAGCTTATTACAAAAATGGTTTTTATAAAGAGAAATTTTAACCAAAATAAAAATGCCACTAAAAACAAAATAGAAAATACCAACAAAGATGTAGATTATTCTCTTAATATTGTGATTTCTTTATTTAAGTTTTGTAATGTCATGGAAAGTTAAGTTAAAGAGGATTTAGGCATTGTAACATAATTTGAATTATTCTTGTTAGTGAGAAGAATTGGATTTTAAAGTAATTAAAAGTCTCTTGAAGTTAAAGTTCATTTATTCCCATAACAAACTGTCTATCATTTCTTAATAAGTTCAAGAATAAAAGAAACTTAAAATAACGCATTTCGCATAAAACTGAACATAAGTTACGTCTACATTAATTAGGGACACTTTTTTCCCAGACATTACTTGAGCCCTGTAACAAAAGATTCCCTTTCCTTGCTTAGCTGCTAAAAAAATTAGTACATAAATAAAACTAAATCACAAAATTAAAAATTCTTCAATTCCTTCTTTGAATTACAACTTTGTTTTCTTTAAATAATAAACTCTTAACATTCTGAAATCAAGTCAACTTTCATTTACTCAAGTCAAATAATTTTAATCATATTTTACTTTAAATTTGTACAAGTTCAAAAATTATAAACTACACAAATTACAATCTTTATTTGACAATTTCTTTGGAAAGGGGTTCATTTATTGTTAATTTATTCATGGTCTTTTTTATTAATAAAACCTTTTGAAAACATGAGAAAACATGATAAAATCAATAGTAAAATTACTTACTACTTTTAAAGTAGGCACCTGCTTCTTCATGACTAACTGCACTCTACAACTCACTAACATTGAAAAAGGCAGAGTGTAGGCAGCAGGCTCCTTATATAAGTTTTGAGAGGCTGGTTCTAGAAGATTCTGTCTCAACCCCTACCCCTACAGCATGTGTTGACAAGGAACAGTCTAGAAATGACCGGATTTAACCAGTTCAAATGGCCTACTGTTACTTTGTATTTCTTTAAGTGAATTAATTATTCTTATTTCTTTTTTTTACATTTAAATAAAAAATTATAATTTTTAAAAAATAGTTAAAATATCAAATTTCTGTTTTCTTTTAAACTACGTTACATAAATTCCCCCCTCCTTTAGAAAAGAAATTTGCTGTCAAATTTTAAACTAATTTTTAAAAATTAAACAACCTTTTGACAATTTCAAAACAAACTTAATATTAATTCTAACTTAATCTAAATTTGTCCAATCTTCATTCTTGATTG
Source organism: Neoaliturus tenellus (assembly GCA_030545055.2). Lineage (NCBI taxonomy): Eukaryota > Metazoa > Arthropoda > Insecta > Hemiptera > Cicadellidae > Neoaliturus > Neoaliturus tenellus. The sequence goes on along the minus strand of CM061533.1, from coordinate 183,450,885 downwards.
CACATAATCTTCTTCTCCGCGGTGAGGCCGAATTCTCAGTAGCGCAGGCGAGGGTGGTCCAAAGGTCCGTTCCCACCTTGGGTCGCGTGACTCGAAGGCGGCAGAGGCTGCACCGAGGCGTGATCGCTGCACTAGCCGGCATCAGCAGTCCACACACTGTTCACGATGCTGCATTCTCTTCATTTGGGACACAGGGCCTACACGTTTTGTTCCTAAAGCACTCCCGTACGCGGATTTTTTCTTTGCCTAACATTTATCTTCCATTTATAAGTCCTTAAACATTCACTTTAGTTTAAAAAAAATTGGGCTATTAATTTCATATTGAATATTGTTCATCGCCACATTTACTGGAGTTTTATCCGTTCAATACAAAATATATTCAATTTGTTTCTTAAGACTATTTACAATATATACAACATTTTATCCATAATGGTACCATTCAATTAAAAGATTTATTTCAATTTATTAATTGATGATGTGATATCTCATTTATACATTCCAAATTGTATCATCAACCTTTTTATGAAGCTGGGATGCTAGTTTTAAATATTTTAAAACTTACATCTTCCCTGCTTTCATTTAATTTTAATTTTTTTTATCTGAAAATTTATAAAATCATAACTGAAGCGTAGAACAAGAAACTCCAGACGTCTTCTCTTATCTCATCCTTATCAGCAGGCTCAGTCTGTTGTTACCAACAAGGAAAACATTTAAAGAATTTCAATTGTTGTAGTCCTCTTCAAACAAATAACCTGTTTCATTTAGATAACACAACCAAGTTTTTAAAGTCAAATCAGTTGTCTTTAGAATCGTTCTCCGTGCAGTCGGTGTAAGTCGTAGTCGTAGTCCGTCGGGCCCATGGTGTTACATTTCGTAGATACCGTCGCGTCGCCGTCGTATGTGATTAATTGTAGTGAAGTGATAGTGTCCTTGTGATAGTAATAGTGATAAGTGTTGTGCTACTTCCACGAAGCCGGTCATCTGCTTGTATCCTTTCTATAGAATTCTAAGATTTAATTTTAAATTAGTTCATAAAAGTTTGAAACTCAGATATAAATTCTTGACTGGGTTTTGTTATATTTAACATAGAATAAATATATTACAGAACAGGATGTACTATTTTGTGTGGATATGAGTGTGAATTTAATTGTTAATAAATATTTTCCTTACTTTCTGATCTGTGAAATGTGTGCCTTTTTTACATTTAAGTCATTTTTCAAATCTTGTAATAATACAGTAACATCATTTAAAAAGAAAATTATTTTGTATGGTCCTGAATATCTTAAAGCCATCTTGCTGGTAAACTTCTTTGCCTTGTTTGATAAATAATGAGTCTTTAAAAATACTTTATCCCCTGTTTTGAACGGGTGTTTAGATTTTTCTTCTGAATATCTCCCCGATTTAGCATTTTTCATGTATGCTTTTCTTTGAGAGAGTTTTATATGCTCTAGCTTCTTACTAATATCTTCCTGGCTTAAATCCTCTTCTAAAATTCCATGCAAGTCCCAATAGTTTGACAATTCACAATTAGGCTTGTGGTTAAACATAACATTAAATGGACAATCACCCAAAGCCTCATTATGTGAATAGTTTAATGAATTTTGCACTAACGACAGAGACTTGTCCCAATTCGATTGATTGTTATGGTGCAATGCCCTCAATATTGCCTTGGTTGTCCTAATGTAGCGCTCAGCTATGTTTCCACTTGCCTTATAGGGTGTAATTTTAAAGTGTTTAATCCCTTTTGAAAATAAATACTGAGACATTAGTGTTGATGAAAAACAACTTGCGTTGTCAGAAACCAAGCTTTTACAAACTGAAAAATTATTAAATACTATCTCATCCAGTTTTTTAATAACTGTAGCTGTTTTGCTGTCCTTGGTGGGTATTAAAAATGTGTATTTACTAAAATGATCAACATAAATCAGCACATAAGCATTTCCGAGTTTAGAGCGTACAAATGGGCCAGCAAAATCTATGTATCCCCTCTCAAAGCATTGTTTTGATGGTGTCGATATTAATTTTCCCTCATAAATTCTCTGTGCGGGCTTGCTCATTTTACAGATTTCACAGCCTAAAACTTTATTTTTAATTTCTTTGTACAATTCCGGTCTGAAAAAATTACTGCTTATTCTCTGGTAAGTTCTGTTCACCCCTGGATGACATCCATGATCTGATGAGTGATAATACTTGTAAACCATATCAATTAAATTCTCTGGCAGATAAATTTGACCTTTATTGCGATCAGTTTTCTTGTAAATAACTACTCCTTTACAAATTGAGTATTTTTCTGAATTTGTTTTATTTTTTATACTGTTATAAATCTCTACGATTGCTGGATCCTGTTTTTGACTGTCTTTAATACTCGTAAATGCTAAAGGAAAATCAGTTATTGCATTCATTTCTTTAGATTGAGACTCCCTATTACTGTGCATGAGCTTTGAATTTACGCTTCTAAACTTCTTAGGCAATTTTCTCGGATCTAATATTTTGCTCTGCTCATAAACTATTTCCACTCTATGTTTATCGCTTAGCTCAGCAAAAACTCTCGAAAGAGCGTCAGCCACAGGATTACCTTTAGATTTTACATGTTCCACAGTAAAAGGCAAACTTAATATTTTTTGACTCCATCTGGCTAATTTGCTTCCCAGTTTATGGCAGTTAGATAAAACAAAATACAGTGCTGAGTTGTCCGTAATCAAATGGAAAGATTGTACCTCTAAATAATTATAAAATTTTTGAATGCTTAAAACAACTGAATAAGCTTCTTTCTCATAAGTCGACCATGCCATTTCTGAATTTGTCAGCTTCTTTGAAAAATATGCAATCGGTACTAAATCTCCGGCTTCATTCTTTTGCAATAATGTTGAACCAACAGCTACTGAGCTTGCATCCGTCATTAAATAAAATTGTTTGTCAAAATCGGCTATTTGTAAAACAGGTGGATTACTAATTGCACTTAGTAGCGCTTGGTAACTATTTTCACAATCATCTGACCAATGAAATTTTGCATTTTTCTTCCTTAAATTGTTTAGTGGACTTGCTATTGACGCATAATCTTTAATGTATTTAGAAAAGAATTGTGTCATCCCAATAAATGTATGAACTTGCTTAACAGTGGTCGGTCTAGGATAGTTTCTAATCGCTGTTGTTCTCTCCGGGTCAATTGTCACACTGTTTTTACTAATTAGATTTCCGAGAAAACTAATCTCCTTATGGAAAAATTTAACCTTTGAGGGGTTTACGGTTAAATTGTTCATAGAGAGCCGCTTAACTACCTCTTCAAGATGAGTTTTATGTTCTTCCTTTGATTTGGAAAAAATTATTATGTCATCCACAAAGTTGAGCATGTAATTATACTTTATATCATGGAAAATCTTTTCCAAATACCCACTCAAAACTCCAGACCCTAAATGTAGACCATATGGAACTCGCTTAAAACAAAATTGGCTATAGGGCGTTGTAAAGCTAGTGATATGTTTACAGTCATCCGAGATAGGTAGTTGGTAGAAACTGTTACATAGGTCCAGGACAGTGAAGTACTCACAATCTTGCATAAAATGGACACTATCATGCAAATCTCCTATTGGCTGGTTATTTCTTATAATCTTTTGATTTACTTTAGCATAATTAACAACCAATCTAAATTTATCTGTTCCGGGCTTACTTACTAGAAAACTTGGACTGCTATACTGACTCATACATTCCTCAATAACTCCCTGTTTTAATAGGTCATCAGTTATCTCTCTCATAATTTTAAGTTTTGGTGGTGAAAGCGGATAAGTTTTTTGTTTTACTGGTTCATTGTCCGTTAATTCAATTTTAATTTCATGGTTCAAAGCTTTGCCTATTTTGCTTGTAAAAACATTTGAATATTTCCTGATTAGCACCTCAACATAATTCTGCATATCTGGACAACCGACCTTTAATCCGTTTTCTTGCACATTATTTACACTATCTTTTACTTCTTCCATAGAACAAAATTTAACTTTGACATTTTGCTTGAACGGAAAAATGCAGACTTTATTTGCTAAATCCAGAATCATTTTTGTTTCTTTCATAAAGTTACTCCCTAGGATAATATTATAAGCTAGGTCTTCAACAATAGCAAATTTGACAAACCAAGATAGATTGGAAATACTTATCTTCACTACACATTCTCCGCATGACATCATTACATTGTTATTAGCTGTGAAACATTTTGTTTTTATCATTTTCTCACTCCTTATTAGCTTGCTATCCCTTAAAATACCAAACATAGTTAGAGATAATGCATTTATTGAACTTCCTGAGTCTAATAAGGCATTCCTATTTAAAACCTGAGAAAACTTTATGTTTATCCTTGGCAGACTACATCTTACAAAATCTTCCTTAAGCCAACCATTTTGTTTAATATGGTTTATTTTCTTTTTAAATTTCCACATTTCTTTTTTGTAACCTTGTTTTTCTTGTTTACTTGTTTTTAAAGCCTTTTGTTTCTTATGGGGACTTTGTTTAACACCCTTGTTCATTTTATGCGGGGAGACAAAACCGCCCCACTTGGCCTCTCCCCTATTTAGTTTAAATTATTAGGGGTTTTAGTTGTATTTCTGGCACCATTATTACCTCTGTACTGTTTTGGCTTAAAACAATTCCTAGCTATGTGACCAACCTTATCACAATTAAAACATTTAACTGGGGTACTTTGGCTGACTACATTATTTACAAACTTTGGTTTTGGACTTTGGTTTGAACTGTTCACATTATTAAATGTTTTGCCCCTTGCATGAATATTATTTCGCTCCCAATTGGCATAGCCAACATTTTGACTTTGAATACAGAGTTGATTCAGATCCGCAAAGGTTTGAGGAAGTGGCATAAAAACTAATCTACTCCTTTCCTCTGGATTCATATTCATGCATATCAATTGAACCAATTCAGTTTCAGAATAATTGCAACATAATAGTTTGCAGTTTTCCTTAACCATGCAAACATAAGCATGTAATGGCTCATTTTGTCGTTGAGGTCTTGTAACTAGGTCTTTTTTCAGGGCTTCTCTTAATCCTAATGGCACAAAACAGCTTAATACTTCTTTATGAAAAATGTCAATACTTTTATGGGTGGATTTGCAGTCTAAAATTTTACTCCTTAACGGGCCATTGCAATACTGTTGACACATCTCTAGTATTTGAATATCAGTCAAATTAGTTTCTCTTTTTAATCTTAACACAACGCTTAAGAATTTTAATAAACCATCGATCTTAAGGCCATCACATACTTGTAAATTTTCAAAATATTTCATCACAGGATTAGGCAATTTAGAGAATAAACTACTATCTACTGTCCCCATATTATAGTGTTTAGTTGGTAAAATATCTACATTTTGAGACTCAGTGTGCAGGGCATTTACCTCCGGAATTTTGTTATCTGATTCATTTTTATGTTCTCGTTCCGGGCTTGATTCCGTTTTATTTTCATCCTCTACATTTGCATTTTTAAAAACATCATCTAATGTTTCTTCTTCAATATTACTCTTACTTAACTTTCTCAGAACTACATCCTTCGCATTTGAATCAATGCTTTTGTTTATTTCCTCAAATTTAAGATCTAAAGCCTTAAGTTCACTTTCATATTTTTCCAAGTTTTTCTTTACTTCCTCAGTTAGTTTAAATCTATTTAAATTCCCTATCCTTAAATTCAAATGTTCACTTTTAGCTTCATACCTGAGGATGTCTATTGGTCTACTATTTTCATTTAGGTCATCTAACTTACTAGACAAAACCTTCAAACTTATATCAATGTAATCCAATTCTTCCTGAAGGACAAATTTATTTTGTAAGTGCTTCACATCCCTGTCAGTGTTGCTCTTAACTAACTGCCTTAACTTTTTCCTTAAAACTGAACATGTACTTTTACTATCTGGTTCATAGTTCCTTAGTTTCAACTCATATTCTAACTCACTTTTCGACAGTAAATATATTTTTGAGCCCATTTTAAAATCAATTTAATGTAACTAAAGTGAATGATTCTTTTCAAAATTCAATTACTAATTCAACAGAAACATGTTCAAATTTGAAAGGGGTGTGCACTAAGCAGAGTTGCGCAATTATTATGTATGTAACATAATTTGAATTATTCTTGTTAGTGAGAAGAATTGGATTTTAAAGTAATTAAAAGTCTCTTGAAGTTAAAGTTCATTTATTCCCATAACAAACTGTCTATCATTTCTTAATAAGTTCAAGAATAAAAGAAACTTAAAATAACGCATTTCGCATAAAACTGAACATAAGTTACGTCTACATTAATTAGGGACACTTTTTTCCCAGACATTACTTGAGCCCTGTAACAAAAGATTCCCTTTCCTTGCTTAGCTGCTAAAAAAATTAGTACATAAATAAAACTAAATCACAAAATTAAAAATCCTTCAATTCCTTCTTTGAATTACAACTTTGTTTTCTTTAAATAATAAACTCTTAACATTCTGAAATCAAGTCAACTTTCATTTACTCAAGTCAAATAATTTTAATCATATTTTACTTTAAATTTGTACAAGTTCAAAAATTATAAACTACACAAATTACAATCTTTATTTGACAATTTCTTTGGAAAGGGGTTCATTTATTGTTAATTTATTCATGGTCTTTTTTATTAATAAAACCTTTTGAAAACATGAGAAAACATGATAAAATCAATAGTAAAATTACTTACTACTTTTAAAGTAGGCACCTGCTTCTTCATGACTAACTGCACTCTACAACTCACTAACATTGAAAAAGGCAGAGTGTAGGCAGCAGGCTCCTTATATAAGTTTTGAGAGGCTGGTTCTAGAAGATTCTGTCTCAACCCCTACCCCTACAGCATGTGTTGACAAGGAACAGTCTAGAAATGACCGGATTTAACCAGTTCAAATGGCCTACTGTTACTTTGTATTTCTTTAAGTGAATTAATTATTCTTATTTCTTTTTTTTACATTTAAATAAAAAATTATAATTTTTAAAAAATAGTTAAAATATCAAATTTCTGTTTTCTTTTAAACTACGTTACAGCATAAATAGTAATGTGGACTCATTCACTATGTCATTGACTACCTCATACAGTAGTACTACAAAAACAGCCGCAGTGAGTGCTGCATAACTCATACAGGATCGGGGAGTAATGAAATGTTGATTTTTATTCTGTTTTCATTTAAGTTTTATGTTTGATGAACTATGTGGATCCAAAATCTGTGAATTTATTCCAAATTTTATAGGAGGGTTTAAACAAAGGCCCTAAGACATATCGCAAAAGAACAACTACGTAATGTTAGCTAATTTTAGACCTAAAAGAACGAGCACCACATTTCAACACATTGGGAAGTTGGAGAATTGGTAATGAAGATCGATCGATGAAACACCATTAATGTTCTATCTGATTTTCACTATAGTGAATTTTTTTTCAAAGTATTACAATGGAGCAAAGTTTGATCACCAGGTACCCTGATAAATGCAGCGCATTGCGCTGCACAGGCTCCCTAGTATTATATTAAGCCGCGTCCGTACTGAAAGAACATTCTCGGTAAAATTGTTAACACAAAAAATTAACAAATATTTCTAATGAAATGAACACATGCCTTACACTGGAATCAACAAACAATCAAATTTTTGGCAGAACACTGTTCGGTGAACATGTTCGAGTGCGGACGCGGCTTTATGATTACATTACATTGATTATTGTATAATTTAATCTTTTATAAAACATCACATATTCACATAATATTGGAAACTATATTGCCTTCATTTTATAAACCAGTAATTTATTCTATAGTTGTAAAACTACAGAGAAAATTTAAAATTTTTGGAAATTATGAAGATGACCCAAATATACATATAATGATTTGTATTACGGTAGATAATTTTACAAGGACAGGAAGTATGGTGGCCAAAGAACGGGTAATGCTCTGTAATTTTGTAAACCCCACGTTGAAAGCGCTAAAAGCGCTAGTAGCATGAGGTGAATTAATATACGTATTTTGGTGACTAAAAAAAAAAAAAACATGCACCATAAATAACGAACAGTGAAATAGTTATTGGTTTAACATAAAATGATTCGTTGTTCTAATTTTTTATTCCCAAAAGCTGTTATTAAAGTAATTTGCTTATAATTTTATTTAGAGAATATTTTTACAATAAGAATGTTATTATTACTAAAAAGATTTGCTGGGTAACATTGAACTCTCTGAGTATCAGTACCCTCTGACACGGTGTAAGATATGGCATAACATCAAATGCGTGGAATATCGAAATCTTTTGAGGATTAAATGGGTTATTGACAGGTGCATTTCCTTTTGTTGCTTAAAAACATACCGATAAAGAAAGAGAGAGAAACGAGAGATCTTATTTGTTAGTCTGAAAACTACAATTATAATTGAATCACTAAGATTCATCTGTTCCAGTTTTCTTTAAAACAATAGAATCAATACAAATCATAATCAAGTTTAATTTACGGTTCTATATCAATCGGTTTGGATATTAAAATAAACCGAAGAAATAGTGATTCTTTATAACAAGTGCTGGTATGGTAATGTTTTTATTTAGAAATAATAACATCTCCTGAAGTAACATTAACATTTAAATTTTTTTATTGTGTTTAAAATTGATTAGAGCAGTTGAATTAAAATCTGCTAATTTCTTGTTTTTGAGGTTTTATTCGTACTATTTATGTGTTCTGCAATTATTTAAAAGATATACATTATTTTTTAATTGAGTCAGTATAAATCACGAAAACAAAAAAATTAATCATCACGAAAAGATACAAATAAACTAAGAGATTAATTTATAATGAAAAAGTATTCTGAGTTAAAACAAAGAAAATCTTCAAATTACGTAAACGATAGGGAGGTAATGTGAGCATCACAGGGTATTGGGATTCCGCCAGCTCCTCGATGTCGTCACGAATGTCCCCATGTGTGCCCAGGAATGCAGTGCCGCTGCCGTCGCAATATATTGCGGTGGGGCATTTCGGGGGCTTACAGTATTGAATACCAAATGAATACTGAAAATATCACCTATGGATGTATAGAAATATAAAGGCTATTCTGGCCCATAAACTTAGGAATAATGTTAAATCAATGTCCTGTTGTCTCCACTACGTAAACCCTCGCAAATACAAGCACTGTACAGTGGCCATACTACTAGACAGTGACTAGTTAACTTACTGACATTTCTGTTACTGATTTTTAATAATGGAAATAATTTATTCACATTTATCTACCATAAATTGTTTTAATAAAGAGAGGTTGGCCTGGATATGTTAATCTTGATTCATTTATCTTCCTTATCGCTTGTTAGACAACAATGCGTCTGAGGGTGGTTCCACTTTTAAAATAAATCAACGAAGTTATCGAAACCATTATAAAGTAACCAAACTATACTGGTCCACACTCACCTCTCGCATAGACCTACTGGAGCTCTGTAGTAAAAGCTGGATCAAAGTTAATACCTTAAATTTGACTAGATATACTGATAAAGAAAACTACTTTATAGCAATGTGTCATATTTCAATGTTTTTCATCATGTAAACTTAAATAATAGGTGGTGCCTAAAACAGAGAAGTACCGGTACCCCACATTTCAAAATCCTACTACTCGTTTTATATTTATTCTTTTAAAGAAAAAAAATTGTCATGCATTACGAAAAGAAATAGTTTCTCTGTTATTATTTATGAATCTTAATACGTAAGGTAACATTAAAATGGGCTAACTTTTGTGTGCTTGTAATTTTTCCTAAATCTACATTTTTATGGAATTGGCATAAATATTTTTAATGGCCGCCATTTTAATGCAAGTTAGGTATGCCTAGCCATATTATAGGTTTGGCGACGGACTTTTAAGACACCCTGTATATACCTACCACCTGCACTCGGTCTGGGCTCATTTTTTGTATGAGCCAAGGGATTGACCAATTATCCGCCCGAGTAGCGAGACACCGCTGCGCTGTACCCTCGCGTCTGTACTCCAGCTCAGTTATAGACTACTCCTATTATACTCAGTCTCTTTTAGTTCATCTTGGTCCATTGTGTTGGTTAAACGAAACACGCTTCATTTACTCGAAGCGAAGCAACTTATTACTTGTTAAGCGAATAACTTACCCGAACGTGGCCACGCATAGGTTATCCCTTACATCACGGTCAAAAGAAAAACTCATGATGATAATTTGTGAAAAATCACGAAAAGAGGAAAAAACGCTGATGCTATATTGAATTATATTCCAATTTTCACATCATAATATAATAATACTAATTATTATCTACCACCATCACCAGCTGAGAACTAAGCACATGACACCTGTGTGGACCCAACACCTGCTACTAAGACAAAGCCGGAGCGCTCTGACGTCAAATGCCTTGTGACGTCACCTAAAAGGCAATGTCAAAACAATCATTTGTTTTTGTTTATATGGGTTGTTTTTCGTAAACTTCAATAAAATTTTCTCGTGTTATTTGTAAAATTTGTAATGTATAGTGTATGGTGTTTTAAAGCTGATTATTTTTCATTCAATAACTATTTTGTTCATAAATGTGGTTATTTCATATTGACTCGAAGTTAAATTTAAATATCTGAGTGTTCTGAATAGTTTTTTGTGTTGTATTACGACCAAGCTAAACAGTTATTACTTTGGAAGATTAGAAAGATTGTACTAGCAACAATGAGGAAGAGAGAGGCGTATTTAATTTAGCTAATAATCAGAAAGTACCTTCTAGATGGTTGGGCTAAACGTTATTCTTAACATCAATTATATCAACGAAGCCATGGTTGCCTGCTAGCACCTTTTCTTTCAAAGGTTCATGGGTACCGAGATTGAGCGTGTGAAGATTCATTTCCAGCCTACTCATGAAAATTAATTGAAAGCACCAGGCGCTGATTTATAAATTTTAATGAAGAAACTACAATCAATGATGTTGCTGTGAAGAATTAAGATGATACGCCAATAACCTAACTCAGAAGTGACGAAAGTAGTATTCAAAAACATACATTTTTCAATCTAAATCTAAGCAGCACAAGTTTTAATTGCATTTATATAGTATTTCATTGATTATAACGAATAGCCTATCAGTTAATATGTTATTTTCAAATAAAATGTTTGAATCGTTGTGGTTAAATATTTGTACACATTTCATACTCATAGTTTAGGAAAGTAGGCCTACCGTGTGTAGGCTAATTAAATGTTATTGCCAACAGTTTCATTAGAGGCCAAATAATAGTTAGTCCTACTGCTAGTCAACTATTCTAATTTTTTAATTCGTGTAAAAATTAGTAGCACTTTGTGTCCGAAAACATTATTATTATATATAAAATTATTTGAGTTAGACAATTGTTTAAACTTTTTCATGAAGTGAAAGCAAATAATTCATAATATTTATTACGATTGGTACCTTTTTAAAAATAAAATATTAAAAATGAATACATTCCATTGTAATACATCTCTATAGTCCAAGAGCCAGCGACGATCTGACCTTCGTCATTTTATAAAACCTGAAAGTTTGCCTGTGTGTAGCCCTTATGGTAATATTAAACGATCCTCTATTAAGAAATTTGGATAATGGTTACTTTCAGAGTTGTGAGGCGTGAAAAGTGTGAAAATTGCACAAAAATTTCGTCATAGTATAAAAGCTGAAATTTACATATGTTACTCAGGACACTCTCAAAAGATGTATTCCTGGCTGTCAGACACTTTGTGCGGTTTCAAACCCTGTCTGACGGCCCTTAAAGTGCCGTGCAAAGTACGTCAGACTTCGTCATAAGTATAAAAGCTGAAATTTGCGTATGTTACTTGGGACACTCCCAAAATACGTATTCCTGGCTGTCAGACACTTTGTGCGGTTGCAACCCCTGTCTGACAACCCTTAAAGTGCGGTGAAAAGTAGGTCAGACTTCGTCATTTTATAAAAGCTGAAATTAATATATGTTACTAGGGGCACTCCCAAAAGTCGTATTCCCGGCTGTCGGACACTTTGTGCGGTTGCAACCAATGTCTGACGGCCCTTAAAGTGCCGTGCAAAGGACGTCAGACTTTGCAATCTCACCAATATTTATAAGATAGCCAATAAAAGCTGAAATTTACATATGTTACTTTGGACACTTTCAAAAGACCTATTCCCGGCCGTCAGACACTTTGTGTGGTTGCAACCCCTGTCTGACAACCCTTAAAGTGCGGTGAAAAGAAGGTCAGACTTTGTCATATCAAAGCTGAAATTTACGTACGGGTTGTTACAAGGGAAATTCCCTCAATACCTTCCTGATTTCCCAGATTTTTTAAAAATCAGATGTTATTTTAACTACGCTATTAATATTAAAAGTAGTAAATAGCACTTATGGTAGTTTTGCTTCCCCTACTTGCTGTTGGAAGCGCCTTGTGTTATATATCAAATGTCAAAATTAGAATATTTGTTTACGAAAAAGCAAAATATTGACATAAAGTGACATAAGATATTAAACAGATGTAGTTATTCTCAGTGATTGTAATTGTTTAAATTCTTTACCGTGGGAGGATCGGGAAAAAATGGGATTCCATATCTGCGTTTTGACCGCATATTTATTTTGAACATGGTATAATGAAGGGTAAACTTGGGTCAAATGATCATTTAAGTTACCACTATTGTTGAGAATTTTTATATTGTTAAAGGTGATTTTGTAATATATATATTTTAATTAAAATAATTGACAGTTGTAATAAAGTTTTAATGGAAAATTTTAACTTTATGTTGGCTGGAACAAAAACACTATCCCTCTCGTACCTAATACCTTGTCCTCATTGGAAACGTCTAATGAGTCCAACAACATAAAAACTATCACAATTGTCTGATGACAGTCAGGAATACATCTCTTTATAATGTCCCATGTAACGTATGTAAATTACAACTTTTTATACTTACTAGAGATCGCCTCCTGATCGAAATTCGATCAACATTTCAGTTGATCTGGACCAAAGAAACTTAAAAACATTTTAGAACCAAAACATCTGTTCTTCTCAATTTTCTAACAGCTGTCTAATGATTCATTCTATTATCCTTTCTCCATAAGATAAACATTGGAACTTTGAAAGCCTGTGGGGCGTAGCCCTGGAGTTCGATGTGAATTAGAATGGGGTTCTGCTCATCTACAGGACTATACCTTTCTCACAGTATGCCCGGATTTCCCATACGATGCACACAAGCTGAGAAAAAAGGAGGAAACGAAACATGCTTGCCTATTAATATATAGATGACGAAGTCTGACCTACTATTCACCGCACTTTAAGGGTTGTCAGACAGGGGTTGCAACCGCACAAAGTGTCTGACAGCTGGGAATACGTCTTTTGGGAGTGCCCCGAGTAACATATGTTAATTTCAGCTTTTATAAAATGACAAAGTCTGACCTACTTTCACCGCACTTTAAGGGTTGTCAGACAGGGGTTGCAACCGCACAAAGTGTCTGACAGCCCGGAATACGTCTTTTGTGAGTGTCCCAAGTAACATATGCAAATTTCAGCTTTTATACTTATGACGAAGTCTGACGTACTTTGCACGGCACTTTAAGGGCCGTCAGACAGGGTTTGCAACCGCACAAAGTGTCTGACAGCCAGGAATACATCTTTTGAGAGTGTCCTGAGTAACATATGTAAATTTCAGCTTTTATACTATGACGAAATTTTCGTGCAATTTTCACACTTTTCACACCTTATAACTCTGAAAGTAACCGTTATCCAAATTTCTTAATAGAGGATCGGTTATATTACCATAAGGGCTACACACAGGCAAACTTTCAGGTTTTATAAAATGAGGAAGGTCAGATCGTCGCTGGCTCTTGCTCTACTAGGTTAGTTGTTAGGGTTAGGGTTGAGCGGAAAATGTTTTTGTTTTCGCTATCAGCTGATGCTAAAAGGCAAACAAAAATGGCAGCACTCCGGCTTTGTGTTCTAGGTGGTGTTGGTGGACCTCGGCGAAAGTGTAAACTTACTTCTACCACTAGGTGTACTGGAAGATGTGGTGATGTCCTCCTTGTCTGCCAACATTCGGGACTGTTGGAGATTTAAATGAGGATATTAATAAGTATTAAAATATACTATTTAAAAGAAAATATTTATTGTATACCTGAATGAGTAATTTTAATTGTCAGTTTAACATGAAATATAATAATCACATTAAATTTACTCTTTTGAGACCAACTTATAAAAAGGAATATGATTATTAGATTGGTTTATATTTTATGTGTATGGTAAAAACTCTATCTAAAGCGTATTTTCTTGTAAAAATTTACCCTAGTCCAAACATAAGTTTTTTTGAAATATTATAATTAGTTATAAATTTATGCTTTATCGATAGTTTTATATTAATAAAATTTTGAAATTGACATCCCATTATTGTCCCCTATATTATTATCCATAAAAATTGTATATCCTCTCACATAAAAAAGTTGGCTAGAAGAGAAAAAAGTGTACCCATTTCGAAGGTGGAAATATTTTTACAATGATGGCGTGGAATGGGAAAATATTTAAACCTATTATAAATGTCGACCAACAGACCTCAAAATATTGATGTGGTCGAATCACCTTAGTAGTTCCACAGTAATTATTTTAGATGAGACATAAAGGACTCATTTTAAAGATTCTTTCAAATTTTTCATTAGGAAAGTTATTCTGGAACAAACTCTCTATTGTGCAATCTCCCCCCCCCCCCAATAGTCCTCATGCACTTCGTTGTGTTCGTTTCCTCCAAATTGTTATAACTAACTGTTCTCGGTAAAAGTTCAACATAAAAATATGGTTTTCAGATATTTTGGCTTTTTATTTTTATTGCAGATTTGTTTATGCAGAATGTCTAGCCATCTGACCGCCCGAACATTATCAAAACATCCTCCTACCTTTCGTTATACATTCATATATTATATTTATACATATTTTTCAAGAATCTTGATATTATTGGAACACCTTTCTCCTTCAAAATGTTTGTTTGGTGTAGTCTTCTCCGAGAATAGCCAGCAAGTGCAGAGTTGGCTCTATTTTCCGTAAATTAAATGATAACATACTCGTATTTTGGTACGAGTTATTCTTAACCAGTAATTTTGTACGATATATTGAATATATTTCTACATTAAATTTAATAGAAAATACTTAGCAAAATATTTTAAAATGAAGTTAATTTGAATAGTAATTTTCTTGTCTCCTTAATTAGGTACCTATTCTAATTATTTTTTCCCCTTGACACCATAATAACGTTCTAACGTGGTTTGACAAAAAAAACTTGTTCTAAGATAGCAGCCAAAGTACAGTTAAGAAAGTTCGTGGGAATTTTTACACTTTGCAAAAAAATGTTACTGAATTTTAAGTATAAAATCAGACATAGTTCTAAATTTTACAGTACAACCTTTAAAAAAATTTACTATCATTCCTCACTATATAAATTATACTAAAAACTTAAAATAATTGTTACTACTATAGCTTCTTTTAAGCTTCTACAGTGATGGTCTGGTTAAATTTAAAAGCTAATACCATGTACAAAATAATATATGAGTTTTTAGATTTGACCTTAGTAAAATACAATTTATCTCACAATGAGATATAACTTTTGAGCTACAGTATTTGTACCTTTAACAAATTTAAAAAGTTAAGAAAATACTTAAAATGAAGAAAATACAGTTAATAAACAAATTATCGGTTTTTTAATGCATAATATCAAGCCTGAACCTAGTAGAAGTATAAGCCCGCAAGTTGAAATAATGGAATGTATGGTAAATAATGATTTTGATGAAAGAGATTTTTGGCATTATCAAGTAAAGGTAAAAATGTATTTCTTAACAATATTTTTGACTGGTTCAAAATACAACTAATGTAGACATTTAATTTAGATAGCTAAAACTGCTTTGACGCAGACTGTCATTTGCACTTGAGATCTTTCCTTGTGATAACAGTGTTCTTGGAACGACGTTTATTTCAGTTACGTCTTTCAAATGACACTTGCTTTGTGGTTTCCGTTATCGAAATTTGTTATGAGACGTTGGTTTGAAACTATGTAACTGCCAATATTCAGCAAAAAACAATACTGGTTATTCAATAATTAAATTTTTTCTAGATTTAAAAAAATCTTAAAGAGAATTTTAAGGTAAGATATGATTACAGAGAACCTGTGGTTTTACCAAGGCATATAAACTGTTATTAAAACTCTTAAACGTGAGATTTTATAATGCACTTAGAGCCTATTTTTAACTATCCCCAATCAAAACATTTCTGATTATGCACACAAAGTTACAAGTAACATACAACAGAAAAAGTTTTAATGGATATATGTATTGAATATTTGTTAAAATAAAATGCTAAGTAGGGAAAAATCTATTTCTAAGCTCTCTAGATTTAAGGCTCTTTTATAGAATGAATAAAATTTCCGTCTTTGCTGGGGATGAAAGTTGTGGATATTTATTTGTGATGTTTGACATTCACATGTTTGACCCTTTATTAAATTGGAATGAACCTATTTGATCTCAATGTTTTGTATTCAATTGTGAGTAAATCGCTCTTCGGACATAGATCTATATAATACCTATAGAACCAGATTTTTTATAATGAAAATATTTTTATTGGAACTTTTGTTTATTTATAAAGCAAATGGTTAATATAATTTCTTTGTTAGTAAAATATACCTACACAAAATAACGTAATCACAAATCAGACTAATTATATACCTATTTTTAAGTGGAACATATTGACATATTTGTTTTTGTAACTAGTTGTTTTGCACAGCCCTTGGATCACCAGATTGCGCCGACATGATCTATTGTTATAGATAGCCGTTGTCACCAAACGCAGGTGGAAATAACAGCTATTTATCACAGAAGAGAAATGTGCCAGAGGAGACACGCTAGTCTCTGTAGGGTACTTCACATTTGGTGCGGACAAACAGACAGCAAATTATAGACACTATCTCGTGATTGACTTCTGATAGTTAAGAACACATATTTCATAGTAAAATATACATTTTAATTAATGTATATAACATTGGTAAATGTAGTAAACAAAACTACAGTGTACAAAACATGTATTAAACATCGTCAATTAAACTAAGAGATGACGATATGAACACCACTGCATTTTTTTTTAGTTGAGCACAAAGCCATTGTAAATTTCGTACATTCGTACCAAATCATTTTTGTCTATGTGTTTGAAAATATTACAATTATACTTTTGAATTTTTACTACATGTGGTAAACTGTTCATCCTGATATTAATCAATAATGTAATTGGACATCAAGACGTGATTTGGTGAAGACAGATTGGAGCTCCGACGCAACTGGTTTTTGTTTTTTTATTTTAATACAATTGAAACACAATACACATTGTGCGGCGAATACTTTAAGGGCAGGTAATGTGACCGAACGGGGCCTACCGTAGGCCCCGGACCGAAGTGTGAGGTAAGATGAGTGTAATGGATCATATGTAAAAAATCAAATGTTTATTATCAATAGGTACATTGCGATAAAAACTTTGCTACTTACATTGCATTTTGTCCCTAGAAGAAGATTGTCTTACTCTAATTGCCACTGCAAAGGATTTTAACACTTCAGCAAAGGAACTAAATGTATTTGCCTCGGTTGAGGCTCCGTTAGTTTAGTTTAGTTTATTCTCTAGCGCATTGTTGAGGATGTAGGTGCTATAGGTGAGACACTGTCTGTACACCTTTTGTCTGCTTCCCGTCTCTACAGGTAGAGCAGAACCCGACATCACTTAAACTTGTTGTGAATTCTAACAAAATCACTTAATTTTGTTTTATAGGTGGTATAGTTCACATTTCCCTTCACGTTGTAGAACAGAACCATGGTTAAAAACAACTTTTACACAGCGCACATAAATAATTTTCTGTATCTAGCGCCATCTTGATGATGTAAGATGAGGTATGGATTATAGATGTGCATTATGTTACTGGACAAAGACCAACTGTTTCATTCGTAAGGACCATCCATTTCAAATGAACAAAGGCAGTCCAGTTTCGGAAGTTCAAAAAGCTTATCTCAGGTTCGACTAATAGGTAACCTCTGAATAATAAGCCAAGCTCTATAGCCACAGCTACCCATCAATTGAATGCACAATTTCTCTTTGTATCTATCACTCTGCTCAACAAATAAAACACTAGTAGTTTTAATTAGGTAACGAAATAGCTAATGTAATGTGTAATTATTGGTAACAACATTTATGATGATTTTAGTCTACATAAAAATAATATTTGTTTTATTGAGGTTGGTTTTCACCAGTGCAGATGTTGAAAATAATTTTTTTACTTTTTGTAATGACTGGAGTTTATAAAAAGCTAGAAGTTAAACAAAAAAAAGATATGATATTTTGAAGAACAGTTTTGAGTGGAATAATATCCAGTGGAACAGATCTCAAAGGAGGGATTCCCACAATCTTTGCCTAGAATATTGCCTTTGCTCTATTTCACTTCTTTTTGTCCCCACACCAAAGTGATACAGACAGGATTGAAGATATTTATGATAGAATGTAGGTAATGTTTGTTTATCATATCGTTTATGAAACTTTTTAAATCTTAATCAATATATATTTATATATTAATAAATGCTAATTTTAATAATTACATTTTTATAATAGGTACTTGCAGATTTTTATGTTAATATGAGAGAATAAATATAAACACTATCGTATAAAGTACCACTTTAAAATTAGGACTCTTGTGCTCGATTTACTTGAAACAGTGTACTTCGCGTACATTCAGTCTGTCCTTACAGTATGGCAATCTAGCCTGGAGTGGTTGTTTTCAAATATTCCTTTCTTCCCATGAAGTAACACATAAATTGACAATTGAAGCTGCATTACAAGAAAATAGGCAATACCCTAAAGATATGATTTTCGATAAATTTCGGGTTTTAGACATTTCTCAACTATAGTCTATGCTATACGTTAGAAAATTCTAAATATTTATAAAAATAAATACACCTTGTTTAAATGTATAACACACTCACATTTAAGACGGAGCCACATATAAGAATGTCTGCCCCCAGATTTGTCAAAAAATTAATTCAACCTAGTCACACTATTTCGTAATTGTGGGATTTTATCAATTTCCACACCACATAAACACCCTTGTCCTAGTCGTGTTAATTTCATAAGGGATCAATTTTATTGTTTAATGTGACGGTTGTTACTATTTTCAAAATTATTCATTCAAAATCATGGGTGAGTAAAAGTATAAAACTTAGTATTGGGGTTTCACGAATTACATACGAGTGTTGCAACAAATTAGCACAAGCTTCAAAGAACTGGCGACTCCTCAATATTTCAACAGGTACTGATGAATGTTGTGGGTTCAGCATTACTACATGTTTCTAACAGGAGCCTAGTTGAGCGTTCCACACACCCCCAGCTAACACTGGGGGAGCAGCTGTCCCCACATTTTTAAAGGTAAGACAGATTCCACTCTCGGTGTAATATTAATTTAGATTCGATAAAGATTAGTCTATTAGATAAATATTAAAATATCATTGATCACTTCATTATACTTATTAATATATTGTTAGTTGAATAATTAGTGTGGATTGAGATTTGCTCTTCTTCTCTGGAGTTACAGTGTAGTTTTTGATTCCTTCAATAATTTGACCTTCTATATAATAAAAAGGAATCTATGAGGAAGAGCTATTATAGAAATATTATTATTGATGAGTTTCTGTTTTCCTAACAATGTATATAATAAAAAATTCATTGTTTTATTGGCACCTGTGATGTTTATATTATTTATCATTAACTCTCACTTGCGAGTGTGGCTACCCTATTCAAATTGAGTAAATGACAATTAAAATTCGAAATATGAGACAGAGCCACAGTATAGATTCCCAGTTAATAAGACCATAACCATACGTGACAATATGTAATGACCTATTGTAACTTGTTCACTTCTAAAATAAAAATTCTTTATTTAATTTAATTTCTTTCATTTCATTGCTAGGCAAATAATCTTCAACTACTGTTCTGTTCTCTAAATATAAACTCATATCCCTCATATCTACTTTCTTTTCCCTTTATCTAAAACACTTACCTTTAACGTTTAAGTATAAGTATAATCTCACGTGGTGGTGGTATACACGGTGAATCTCGTAAGGTGTTCTAAATGAGCTACAGACAAATGGTTGGTCCTATAACCTTAAAGAAAAACTATTTCCAACTAAATGTACCTCAAGAAACACGGTAAAATATTTTAAACGATGTATGGATCACAAGGTGTTCCAAAAACTATGGGTCAAATGGTCGAATCTCAATATTTACAAAAGTAAACATATAACATGTTACACATCATTTAAAAGGTATAAAAAATAAATATCTTCAACCGTTTCAAAATGGCAATTATTTCTTTAAAATACTTCAATTATAACGGTATAGCATATATTTATGTAATTAATACACCTAGAATCCCTCTGATTGAAAATTTGTAATCCTTACTAACTTAGCTTTAATACGATATATCACAGGTAAGTATTATTAAAAAACATTTAATTTTTGGAAATTTTTTTAGAATCATAACAAAAAAATTTCAAATAGTAATATATGTCAAACTCGCCTAGGCTCGATGGGGCTCCGCCCCCATGCCCCCTTAGGGGATGCCTAGAATTCGTAAAATAACAAAAAACCATGTTTTAAACAGGCTATTTCTGACGAAGTACTGAACAGCAGGGTCAGTAACAACATCGGCTAACACACTACTCAAATTTATAATGATAAAAACTTTTAATGTTCCTATAGCTTTATTTTAAAATTCCTTCATAATGCTCCTTCATTAGTATAAGAATTTAGAGATGTGAATTAATAATCAACCATTTAAATATTCTACGTATTGTGATGGACGGAGGCTCCAGCCTCTTGCCCCCTTATTGGTTGCCTCAAATTGTTAACTGATATAAAAATTTCAAGCATTGAATAGGCCAGTTGAGGGCTCACCCCCATACCCCTTCGTTGTGTTCGCTAAATTAGTTTGTAGTTGACCAAGTCTAAAACATTTAAGATATTCCCGTTATGTTAAAAAATGAAATTGTTAATTTTGTTTGATACTCTTACTATTTTGATTAATGCATGTGTGTGCCTTCTTGGTCCAGAGAATATTGTACGAATTCAGTGAATGCAAAATTCAAACGTAACTGCAGTTAGGCCTACTAAACTACAGTATATGAAACAGAGTAATAATAAAAGTTGCGAATCGGTCTTGAGGGTTAACGATGCGACAAAAAGTGAAAAGTCCAAAGTTTTAATGCCACTACTTTACTAAGAATATAATATAGTATTATGTTCAACGGATAAATCCATTCATAATCAACAGTTTAAAGAAAAATACATATTATTATCTGGCATAAAAGTATCATTTCTTTTTTATGATGTTTAACTTCTAAATTTAGATAGTTTCCTTTTAAAATCAGTGTCAAGCAAAATGAATACAAAACTTCAAGCTTCTATATACAATATTACATTAGTTACTAACAAATTATGCCAAATAATAATTAACATTGCAAATTTACCTCAGACAGTCGGAAATATAATTATTTGAAGTATATTTATTTGAAGTAAATATGGTAGGGGTTTGACTTAAAATTAGTGACTTCTACTCTGGAAAGGTGACTTCCGGTACATCCTGTCCATTGATTTCACTGTCACCGGTTTATCAATGATGGATCACTTGGTTTTTGTTAAAATAAGTTCTGTACATTTTAAAATGGGTGTACAGGTGATCTGGTCCACTCAGTATAATAGAGATTTAGTTAAAACCAAGGTACTACCATTGACTATGTACACTAACATGCTATGAGAAGTCTACTCACGTAGTGTACAAAGTCAATGGTACAACTAATGTAACTTTAATCGAGTTGCATGTGAAGTTTAAAACAAAATGCTAAATTAAATGCTTATGTTTAAATTTGACAGATCGGAAAACCGAACTTCACTTGAACACTATCTGGTAAATACGGTGTGGTATTGCGAAATATCAATAACATGAGAATTCTATGGAGAGCACTAAGCCTTTTCTTAGAGTCTCGTCTCATACTTTGAACACAGTGTCGACTAGAATGAAAATTAACCGAGTGTAAATAAATTTGTTCAACAAAATAAGTACGAGAACCAAACCTGGTCATCTATGTACGAGAACTAAGTCGCAAGTCAGTCAAAACAACGCTTATGGACATCTCAGGGTGTAATTGCGACAGTTCAAATAAATAAAGACGAGAACTAAGTCGCAACTTGGCAGCACTCCGGTGGCCAAGTTTGGAACTACATTGTTAAGGTTACTTATAACCATAGCGAGAAACTAAGCTTATAATGCAAAATTTGTTATACTTAAACAAATAAATGTTCAACTTTAGTATTATTCCCTAATTTTTACATTTAATCCTATCAGTATACCAAATTTTGGTTCACTATCTGAATTGGAATTTGATAAACATGTCTATCCCATATAAGTGAGTCAGTCAGTCACACATAGGGCTGCTAAATACAAGTCAGTCAGTTACACATAGGGCTGCTAAATACAAAGATAGGAGATGAAAATTCACCATTAACGAACTTCCGTGCTAGCGCACATGCAGCATTACCTATACACTGGGCTTTATTACTGTAGGAATCATAGCGGGTACACCCTGGTGAGACGACCCACTATCCATACAGTAAAACTAAATCGGAACAATAAAAATTGAACCCTACACATATTCCAAATCAAATACCGCGATAATTGCAAACACGGGTGTAGTTGAAAGATCTCGTTTAAACACGAGCGAGAACTAAATCTGCAAAGTGATCTACGTTACCCAAGCGGTGATATATGCTCACACGGCTGAACTACGTTACCGACAAATTTATATTTTTTACCCTTTTTATATATTAAAAGTGAAAAATTGCTAGTTTTTAGAATTTTTTATAAATGTTAATCATGTAAGCTAAGAGGATGCCAAATTTCAAGTCCCTAGCTTGAACGGTTTTGTCAGAACTTTTATATACATCAGTCAGTCAGTTACACATGGGGCTGTATATATTATAGACTCGCCTACGGCTCGATGGGGGCTCCGCCCCCATGGCCCCTTAGGGGTATCCCTAAATTCGTAAATTAATAAAAAATGTCAAGTATGAAATTGGTTAGTTTTGCGGAAGAACTGAACAGCCAAGACAGTAACAAAACCGTTTAATACACACAATTCACAATCGATAGCTAGAAAAGCTTTTAAAATCTCCTATGAATCGGTTTTAATAACTCTTCGTAGTTAAAATTTGTTAAAATATTTCGAGTGTGATACAATAATTATTTATTCTTTGTGTTATGCTGAATGGAGGGTCCACTCCCTAATTTGTTGCCCCAATTCCGTAATTTCTGAAAAAACTTGATGCAGTGAACGGGCTTGTTGAGGGTTATTAACTCCAATGTGTTCGCTGAATTAGTTTGTAAATAAAAAAGTCGAGTGTTAAACAGGTTAGCTTTACCAATGAAGTGCACAACCAAAACAGTAACAAAAGGCTAATGCACACTTCTCACAATCAATAATAATTAAAGCTTTTAAATTCATCAAAAATTGTTGCAATAAATCAGTGAAAACAATAACATAACATTAAAATGAAGTAATATAAAATCTGATAAACGAGATAGAAATCACAAAAGACTAGAAAGTTTTAAAATGATTCCCTAAATTCCGAGGAGGAACTTACTAAAAGTATGTAAATTAGTAACACCAGCCCCGACAATAGCTGAATTCATATTTTTAATTGTCTCTTAAAAGAAGGTAAGGTCCCCAATTTCAAGTTTTCGGTAACTATTCTGGTCCTGTAATAAATCTGTTTTGAGAGCTAATGTGTAGAGATACGGCAAAATGTTCTGAAAACTGTAAGCCAGTCATATTCAGCAACATTTTTCGATAGGACCAATCGTTTTGTCAGTAGAGTGGAAAAACTGAAAACGCGATTGCAAAAAATTAGACTGGATATATACGCAATTGGTGCGATGTACGACAAAAAGTCACAGGAAAAAAATCGTAGTTCATCCAATTCAGTACCGTGGTAGTCTCAAATCTATGAAAGGCCTAACCATTTAGCCTCTAGAGCTAAAATATACTAAAATTATGATTTCTTTATAGTTGTCCAAAAGCCACTACTTATTTATCACAAAACTGGGAAAAAGTGAAAAATGTTTTTTGAGAGTGAACGGAAAGAGATAGGCTACGGCAAAGTATGTTAGAATCAAAATTGTAGATATTAAAAAGACCTATAAAAGTTGTCATTTAAACATTTTCGTAGGACAAACCATTTAGTAGCTAGGGCCCTAAATCTAAATATAAATTTCACAAAAATCAGTTTGGAGGGTTAACGGTGCGATGTACGACAAAAAGTAAAAGGACCAAAATTGTAGATCATCCAATTTCCTATCGTAATATGCTCTCATATTTCAGATAAGACTAACCGTTAGGTCACTAGAGCTGAAATACTAAAATTACGATTTATCTAGTGGACCAGAACCGGTGTTTTCCCACTACTTACGTTCACAAAATCCGGAAAAAAGTGAAAAATGAATTTTGTGAGTAAACGAGTAGAGATACGGCAAAATATACGGGAAAAAAATTGTAGATATTATAAAGATCTATCGAAATGAACCTTAAAAAAATTTTTACAACCATCGGTTTAGGCACTAGAGCCCGAAAAACGAAAACGGCATTTCATTAAAAACGCTCTGGAGGCTTAACGGTGCGAGATACGATAAAAAGTCACAGGATCGAAATTGTAGAAAATTAAATTCCCTATCATAGTATTGTTCTAAGATTTTAGATAGGACAAAGCGTTTGGCCGCTAGAGCCAAAAAAGTAAAATGACAATTTTGAAAATCCGCCATTTTGAATTTTTTTTGTAGGTTAAAACTAAAAATTTGCAAGTTTAAGATTTTACACTTAGCATTGACCGTTCAAGCTAGACGTATGCAAAATTTCAAGTCTCTAGCTTAAATAGTTACGTCAGAAATTCGTATCCCATATAAGTCAGGCATAATAAGTCAGTTACACATAGGGCTGTATAGTTTATTAGATAACATATAATTTCAAAGGTCTTTTAATTTTTAACAACTTTCTAATTCACATTAATCCTTCATCTTTATTCGTTTTTGTGGTAATTAAGAAAGGCTTCCCTTTAAATGTTTTTGTATTATTTTTATTTTTTATTTTTAAATTTTTGTAAGATCCAAGCCCTTTTAACTAATGTGTTGATAAAAACTAGTATACGTGTTGGTAGAAATCGAGCGATTTATTTTAATATAATACAAATATTACTTTTAGCGAATCTGTAATCATTAAAAACTACACGTATTTACAGCTGAACATTAACAGATGTTTAAAATGCTTTATATTCAATCCCAATGTTATTTTAATGGGAGTTTTTGAGGTTTCAATGGTGGATTCAATTGCCTTTATTTTCAGTCCAATTCCCTTTAGTTTTTTGCGAAAACAACTTCAGACCAACACCTATCCAACGACACCAAAAACTTGAATATAGGTTGAAAATTGTAGGAGTTCTCTACACAAAAAACCCCTTAAGCGTATTAAATAGGTTTAGATAATGGGAAATTACTACTTTTTCTCAATCACCAAGAAAACTAATAGATATACAGGATGAATGTAAGATATTAAGTTGTTGGAAATTATAAGACCTTTAAAATTATATGTTATTTGGTATATGTTTCTATTTCAAATCTTTTAGTTATGATAAAAAACTAATTACAACAAATTATTTTTTTAAAATTATTTCGTAGTAAAGCTCAGTTAGTAAGGATTACAAATTTTCAACTGGAGTGATTGTAAGTAGATGATTTTTGAGAGTTCTGCGCCTTCCTAAGGAAGCGGGCTCTGATTGGTCGAGAGCTGGCATAAGCCCCGCCCCTCTTCTCTGATTGGTCGACAGCTGGTATAGACACCGCCCCCCTCTTCTCTGATTGGTTGACAGCTGACTTAGGCCACGCCCATTTGTTAAAATGGCGGTTGTTGTCTTCCGAAGGAAGAGTAGGTGGACGAGTCCATTGTGGCTATACTATATAAAATGTATCGATGGATATAATGAAAATGTACATAATCAACGGTTACACTATATAAAATTAAAATGCTGCTATACTATATAATATACATCAATGACTATAATGTTAAATATACCTAATCAAGTTATACTATATGAAATGTGCTCAAGGCTATACTATACATTATGCATTGATGACTTTTACGTTAAATATACACGATCAATGCTTAAGAACGAAATCAATGCTTATACTATATGAAATGCATTCACAGATATACTATACAAATATATTAATGAATATAATGTTAAATAAACATGATCAACGGTTATACTATATGCAATTTATCAGCGGCTATTTTTTTGCATCAATGACTACAATGTTAAATATACATGATCCACTGTCATACGATATGAAATGAAGAAGACAATGAATATAATGATATATATACATGATGAACTGTTATACTATATGAAATGTACCTGTGGCTACTTCTCTGCATCAATGACTATAATGTAAATGCACATCCTCAACAGTTACACTATATAAAATGAAAATGCTGCTATACTATATAATATAAAGCAATGACTATAATGTTAAATATTCCTAATCAAGTTATACTATATGAAATGTGCCCAAGGCTATACTATATATTATGCATTGATGAATTTACGATAAATATACACGATCAGTACTTATATCAAGGAATATAACTTTAAATAAACATGATCAACGGTTATACTACATGTAATTAATCAGCGACTATTCTCTGCACCAATGACTATAATGTTAAATATAGATAATTCACAGTCATACTATATGCAATGTAGAGCCAATGAATATAATGATAAATAAACGTGATCAACGGTTATACTATATGAAATGAATTTGCCGCTATACTATACAAATATATCAAGGAATAAAATGTTAAATATTCTTTATCCACGGTTACACTATAAAAAATTAAACTGCCGCTATACTATATAATATGCATCAATGACCTACAATGTAAAATATTCTTTATCCAGTTATACTATAAATGAAATGTAACTGAGGCAATACTATATGAAATGTATCAATGATTATAATGTGAAATATACATAATCAACTATTACAATATATATAAATCGAAACTGTGGCTATGCTATATAATATACATCAATAAATTTAATGTTGAATATTCTTGATCAAGTTATACGGCATGAAATGTACCCGTGGTTATACAATGTAAAATGAATCAATGACTACAATGTAAAACGCGATCAATGGTTATACCATATGAAATGCATTCGCCGCTATACTTTACAAAATATATCAATGTATATAATGTTAAATATACATGATTAACGGTTATACTAAATGAAAGATTTCACAGCTTTACTATATTACTGTACTGTTTTAAACTGAAATGTACAAACAACTATTAACCATAAACAAATCACAGTCTCACAGAGATTCTTGGAATAGCAATATCTGTTCTAAAATATAAATTAATAATGTTAAACATATGTCATGAGCCTGTCTTGTGAAGTGTTTTTACTGAGCATAATACAGCATGGAATGTTTCCTCCCATGACCAGAGCTCTTTCGAGGTGGTAATTCCCATGGCGTTAGCTTTTATCATGGATTTAGACCATGACGTGGTTCCCCTAAAGATCGGGCCTAGCCACACCTTTTTTTAAAGTGGTTTTTAGGCAAAATATTCCACTATAGCTGTATATCTCAATAAACATATACTTTCCTTATATTTATATTATCTAGATATTATACCATAGTGCAACATTGAGGATATATTTACAGTTATGTAATCAGATATCTTGAGAAACCTGTCTGATCTACTTTCATATCTATTACTTAGAGTGATTTTGAAGTGTTCTCCAGGGAAGGTGTAGTTTCATTTTCTTCATTCTTCTTTTATCCCACTTCTTGAATCTTCTTTTTTCGTCGGCTTGTCTCTTTCCAAGGCTTTGGTCTTGCTCTTCACATCTATTAGTTCTTCTGGAGTTATTTTGAAGTGTCCTTAGAATAGAGTGGTGGCTCATTGGGAAAAAGCAGGATTGACTTCCGTTTCCGTGAATTCTTCTTCTGAAATCTTGTAGTGTCCCCAGGGAAGGGTTGTGATTCCATCTTGTAGTATATAGCGTTTGTCATCATGGGCAGACAAAGCGATCTTGTTATGTTTTACACTGTATAAGTCATGTTTATAGCTCTTGATCATATTAATTGAACAGTATTGATCAATTTTTGTGTGCAAACAGTCCTTATAGTCTTGGAAGGTGATACAATTTTCGACAACTGTTTTCTTAACACCTTTTGATTTTTTTATAACATGATTATTCTCAGATCTGCTTGCGTACATTTTTGATCTTAAACCTATGTGTTCATACATGATTCTTCCATTGAGTTCATCCTTAAATTTCCCAATAACCTTCTTGTTTGTGGTGCTAAAGCAGGGGTGGGTAGAGGGGTAGTCGCTCGTGTCAAAGTAGGCAATCATCTCCTTCATGTTTTCGTAGAAATCCTCTGTCTGTAGATGGTAGGTTAGACTATCTGTGTCGGTATATTGTAATTGAGCTTTATCCTGATACCGGTCTTTTATCACGTTATAGTGAAAGTCATACATTAGTGTCTTAGACACATCCAAAATACTCATTCCTACGTATGTTGCTTTATTGAAGAATAATTTAGTCTTCCTCATGTGTACTGCAGCCAAATTTTCAGTAAAAATAGTTCTTCTTTTAAAGTTGGGTTGTGCCAGCCACTTGTCGACCTGTTTCTCATGAGTTGCCAATCTGATGTCAACACGATTTCGAATATTTTCCATAGTCTTTCCAAAGACAGCATTATTCATTAGTTTGAAAAAATCCTTTTCAAAATTGCTTGTGGCTTTCATTCTCATATTAGTATTTAAATCTACATAGGGTTTAAGCCAATCTTTTTGCTTAAAACTGATGGCTCTGTGGATTTTCTTCAATTTCAATCCTAGAGACAGGTACTGTTTAAGATTTCTATGATGTATGACATATTTTTCCTTATCATACAGCGTTGCAAGTAACTTTTCTTCTTTCGATCCTGGAGGAACTCTGTGTTCAGGAGCTAGGGGGAGATCAGAGTGCAGATCGTGCAATTCTTCTGGATACTCCAAGTCAACCTCTAATATATATCCTATTTCGGAATCATCAGGAATTACTGTGACATCAATAAGGTGTGCGTCTTCTACCCATTTAAACTCTGCATATGGCATGCACTGGGACATCGCCCATGCATATAGGTTGTTGGCGTCAAGATATGTTAGGTAAGATGAGGATATAGCTTTGTTGTAATCTTCCATGTATTTATTATTGGCGGCTGCATAGCGATTCGAAACTTGCGATAAACCTCCTCGTATGCCATTTCCAATCATCAAAATCATGTCATAGTCTGTTAGTAGTTCCAGTTCAATCTCGGTTGTCTTGAGCATTGCACTCCATGCAAGTCCAGGTGCTGTATAGTACCAAGCAGGATCTAGGCTATAAATTTGCATACACAGGTCTCGAAAATTTTCCATTAAATCAGCCAATTGCAGTACATCTGACTTATTATACAAAATTGTATACTCCTTCATATTTTGTATTTCAAAAGCGTTCCAAATCTTACAGGCATGATGATAATCTTCTTCCTCAACATCAGACATGGTTAATTTGTTGTAAAAGTCCGCCCTTGGTGGTAGAGATGTTTGTTCATATTTCTCCAAAGAGTCCATAGCATCATACGGGTACACGCCTTTTCTCAAAAGGAGTTGAAGCTGTTCACCAGAATAGTACTTTGATGTATGCTTGAATTGAGAAGGCGACAAGTTTTTAACTAGTAAGTCCAAGCTGCTAGACATGAATTTCATTGAGTCTGCAAATCTTAGATCAATACCTCCAGGTACATGAACAGTATACGATATATATCTTTCTTCGCTGTTTGGGATTACATCAATAGACACGTTATGGGACCCAAACATTTTTATGAATAAATGAGTATCGTAACCAGAGAGATTATGGATAAATATTGGGAGAAATGAAGGTTTTTTGAAGTTTAAGTTGCAGCTGTTGTGTGCGGCTCCTCTGAATTTTCCCGTTATGTGGTCATGGTCCATAACTAAAGGGTCTTCTTCTGTGAATTCCTTTCCACAAATATGACATTTTCTTGCTTCTATAATTTTTGTAATATCTTCTTTTGAAAGTATCATGGGTTGGGCGGCATCTTTGGAATACAGGCTTTTGATTTTCTTAGACTCTTCAAGAATCATTTCTACAAAAACTTGAGCAGCGTCTTCACCAAAGTATGTTACTGGACTGGCATAATCATTTTCTGCTTGTACGATATAATATGAAAACCCGATAGCTTCATGTTTTTGATAACTTTTTGTGTTTGATCTCATGTTTTCCTCTTCAGTATTGACTTGCTCTATGGGAGTTAGCATACATTCAAAGTCTGCATAACATGCAAATGGCACTCTCATACTTCTATTATGATCCTTAAACTTAATTGTGTCTTCCTTCTTAGGCATCACAATCTTGACTGGGTCGTGCTGCTTGCAATACGCTCTATGCGAAACCAATAAATCTTCTTTTCTAAAATGTAAAAGGCATCTTTTACACAACCAAATTCTTCCATTGTGCTGTGTTATCTGTGATCGCACTAGTCTACTCAGATCTGTTATTAGACAATAATGTGAATTGTTTTCATTCCTTAGGTAAAGTAAATCTACATGTCGATCTTTCTCTTCTTCGGTTACCAGAAGCGGGTACACTACATTATTTTCATCAAAGCTGTATACATTAATAGATATTCCAGTTCGCTTTTCAAATATCTTTATGCTGTTTAAAGCCACTGGAAATCCTATTCCATGCAGAGCATCATCAAATTCGTGTTTATATTGGATGTAATGATGTACTCTTTGAGGGTGGTTATCCCTCCGTACAGGATGAACTGCTGCGAGAACTGACCAGAGAAAACATTTATCATCGTTGTTTTCAATATTAATAACTGCTTTCTTCTGTTTAAGAGTTTTCGGTAAGTCAGTGTATGATGAGCCTCTTAGGGGAACATAACGATTGATCCGCAGTTCGAGATTATTAATTTTTCTAAGAGTCCAGCCCGAGCCTTTATTTTGAAACTCATCCATCTCTCGTAGAATCTTTTCCTGCACACTATCCAGCTGTTCTTTGATATCGTTGGTTGGAAATAGGGTTATGTTTTCCGTTTTAAAATTCATTTCTTGTGTAACTTCTTCATCGTTACTTAGTTTTTTGTACTGAGTTAAGAGAACAACATTGATTTTAATATTGTGATCTTGTAAGTTTTCTCTTACCTTATCACTAAGTAGTTGTTTTGACAACTGAAAAAACTTCAATGGATCTTTTATGCCTGGGTTGTTCTCAATAATGTAAGTTTTCATTCTATTTTTAAACGCTTTTTCTAACTCAGTAATTTGTAATTCGTCCTTAATGTCTTCAATGTTTGATGTAGAAGAAGACATCGAGAGTAGTTCTGATCTCACGATATTTTTAGAAGAACTGGCGATAGGCTTGATGTTGTAATCAGGTTTTACACTTTCTAGACATTTCTTCTTTGGAGGTGGCGTGGAATCACTTCTCTGCTTCACTCTGCAGTGATTAAGATGTCGGCTTATATTTGTCAAAGTAATCAATTTTCCGCAGTTATCACAAGGTCTCTGGGGCTGAATAGTGTTCGGTTTTTCTTTAGAACATATTTTCAAGTGGCGCGAAAGGTTTGTTGATGATATGGTCTTCTTACATCTGTCGCAGATCTTTCTCTTCATTTTAGACAAACTTCAATGCCCTGAAACACGTATATAACTCGTTACAACCTGTCGGAATTAATCCACTTTGTAATTTTAGGTTATCCAAAATTAACACTTCCGTATAGCGTAGATGATCCTCACACTACAATGGTCGAGAACTGAATGATGGAGTCTCCAATGATTCCTTGTTTTATACTTCCTTTTTCTCTGGATTAATTTTTTTTTTAATTTTAACTAAAATAATGCAAATTATAGCTTTCGATTACTGCAACGTAACTGTCCGTATAGCGCAGATGATCTTCACACCACAGTGGCTGAAGACTGAATGATGGAGTCTCCGATGACTCCTCCTTTTATACTTCCTTTTTTCTCTGGATTAAAATTTTTCAATTTTAACCACAATAATGCAAATTATAACTTTTGATTACTGCAATGTAACTGTCCGTATAGCGCAGATGATCTTCACACCACAGTGGTTGAAGACTGAATGATGGAGTCTCCGATGACTCCTCCTTTTATACCTTCTTGCTCTCTAGATTTTCAAGATTTTTCAGTTTTAACCTAAATATTACAATTAAAGCTTTTTTTTATTTACTCAATGTAACTATCCGTATAGTGCAGGTGATCTTCACACCGCAATGGTCGAGAACTGAATGATGGAGTCTCCGATGACTCCTTCTTTTATACCTTCTTTTTCCCCGGATTAAATTTCTTTTCAATTTTAACCAAAATAATGCAAATTACGTCGTTTTTAATTACTGCAATGTAACCGTCCGTATAGCGTATATGATCTTCACACCGCAATGGTCGAAAACCGAATGATGGAACCTCCAAATACTCCTCATTTTATACCTTTTCTCGATTTACAACCTTTTAGTGACTTTCTCTATAGGGAATATGCTATTACGGTAGTAGCCGTGGTAAGACCTAAGCCCGGGAACAAGTTACTTTTTAATTTATATGTCCCCAGAAGCCAAACTTTAAAGCGATAACTTTTAAAGAAGATCTCCAATATTGTTGAAATTTTGTATGAAATTGTAAGACCAGGTCTATTTTCTTTTGTTCGCGAACCAGCATGATCGGGTCATGGAAA
Organism: Neoaliturus tenellus; assembly: GCA_030545055.2. Classification (NCBI taxonomy): domain Eukaryota; kingdom Metazoa; phylum Arthropoda; class Insecta; order Hemiptera; family Cicadellidae; genus Neoaliturus; species Neoaliturus tenellus. Next base: position 183,417,994 of record CM061533.1, on the reverse strand, counting down.
CGGGGTTTAATAGCAAATCAAATGGGTTAAAAATGAGTTTTCCTGCATTTTTGGACTTTAATTTCAAATTCAGCAATTTTAACTTAAATAATATTTAAAAGAACTTAAAAAACAAACAATTTAGTTTTTTAATTTTAACATTGTTCAACTGATTACGGAAAAAACCAAAATCAGGTTTCCAATGTTAATCTAATGGGAAATAAATAAAACCGTTTATCTCACTTATTTATTGACATACCTTGGTAAAATTTGGTATCTAGTGACATATATAGGAACGACTACGGACATTATAATTCCTTCGCAAACCAAACATCGCATAAAAAAATGGCTGTATTTCACTCTTTAATCCATATAGACTAATAAATATACCATTAGACAGCCTCAACTTTAAAAAAGAAAATGAAATAATACAATATTTAGTAATAAAAAATGGATATAAAAATAAAACCATAGAGAGTATGATAAGCCGAAAAATAAGAAAACAAATGATGATGATATGCGCCTATCATATAACTCTAAGATGGAAAAAATAGTAAGAAAAACTTTCAAAAATTCCAACATAAATTAGGTTACAGGAAAAAAATACTGCTTTCAACCTTATTTGTGCAAATTTTAAGATAATAAAAAACAATCTGAGAGATAAATATAGTAAATCTGGCATATACAAATTTATTGCACTGAGTGTAAGCAATACTATTGACCATACAGGACGAAACTTAGAGTACGGTAGAGTAGAGTAATGCAATACTTGTATTTTGTAACACACAATCATCACATATTGTATACTTGTGTAAATATGTCTGTTGCCGACGGAAATAGGATCAAATAAAATAAAATGAGGGTTAAAGAACATTTACAAGCCCTTAGATAAAAAAAAAAAAAAAAACAACACCAGAATGCGATCAAAATTTGTGGAGCATCTATTAAATACAGACATAAAATTTGGCAATCTTGGAATACAAAAAGAAATGTAGAAAAGCTTAATGTGAAAGAAGAAATGTATATACTACTCTTAAATTGCGAGAAAGATCCAGAAAATATTTCAAATGCAATGCAAATTCGACAAGAACATCCTCTCTTTGGAATAATCAATGAATTAAAAAAAACAACTTAAAATAATGTTATATATATATGTACGGTCTAAAATGTTGTATGTTATTCCATATAATTCATTATTCTATATGCTTTATATATTTATTTCATTTATCATATTTATTATAACATATTAATGTTTTAAATTAATATACAAGAAAATAAGGTGAGATTAGATGACTCTGAATATGGCATTTAGGTTGAAAATATTTAGTCTAAATAAAAATGTTGTAAAAAAGGGATACTTGTTTTAAATGTTTATTTTCTGAAATTTGATATGTATATTCACTAATTAAGGTCTGACTGATATTTGCTTACATACCGCAAACCTACATAATCAACCCCCCTCCCCCCATAGGTTTATATGGGAAAAATTTTAAAGTGCTGAATATTGATACCGTTTTAAATTTATTTATCCTATTACATTTTCGCCAACATTTTATCAATATTTAACACAAACTTTTTAACAATATCCCATGGCAGCAAACCTACATACTCATTTCTATGGTGTTTATGGGAAATACAAACTCTAAAATTTTCTTTGGAAATTCGCTGAGTGCGCAGGTCTGCTGCGACATGTGTATTTTAACTTATAACCGAATTCATACAAATTACAGCTATTATGTTTTTTCTTAATTATTGCAATGTAATCTTACGTATAGTGCAATTGATTTTCTCACCACATTCGTTGAAGACTGAATGAAGGCTCATCAAATGGTTCCTCCTTTGATCATTAAACTTGACATTTATAAAACGTAAAACAAACATTAAGAGGGCGTTTGAGTGCCGACATGTTGGAATTTTCCTCAATAAGAGCAACGTTAAGATTGTCTCTGCCATTTGTCTTATATATATTTAATTCTTTGTTCGATTAGTTCAGAATAAATTTTGTTTGGATATTAATTAATCTTACCGTGTTTTTTTAATCGATTCTTTGTAAATATTTTATAAAATTCTGTAAAATTGGTTAAAGTAATAAAAACCTACTTTTATTTCCAATAAGTAAAACTATAGGCCTACTTGTTATTAAAACGCTCGCTTGCAAACCCACCCGTCTTGATAAACTCTTTATTTAGAGCTATAAACCATAATTTCTTATAACAAATTAAGAAGTCAATTGGAGTAAATTGGAAAATATCAATTAAAAGGATGGGCCCTACAAGCCCTTAAGGTTTTTATTTTCCCATTTGATTAACATTGGTAAAGAAATTGATTGGTTTTCAAGTAAAACAGCTGTAAGTAAACACCAGATTTCAGCGAAAGTACTATCCACCTGTTCACACGAAAGACGTTATGTTAAAGCGCGGAGTGTACCTGGTCAACGAACTGCATTAATTACGCACGTGACAAATATTTTGATTAAAATTTGAGCGTTTCACAAATTATAGAATTAACTGAGTGGTCCCAAATTAAAGGTATTGGCAAAGGGACTGGAGACAAAATAACGATATGTAAAAAAAGCTATGAGGCATACTTACGATGAATAACGTAAAACGTCCTCCAGAAGAAAAGCATGTAGATAGATCACAATTAACATTAAAGTAACATGACAATGTCTGTTTGATTTAATTTTAAAACGATAGCTAGATAACGTCAATGAGTGAATGCGATCTTTTAATTAATTTTAGCCTTCTATATTAAATTTTGTGGGGTTGCTATTGACAATAAAACTTGCTAGAAGCGCCACTGTTTGTTCAATTATTGATTCATAATACTTACGATTGGTTAATCAAGAAAATAGAGTAGTAATCCATAGTGTAAATGGTGCTGAACTGTATTGAAAGAAGTTTAATTGTGACATAAGTGTTGGCGGTGTTGGTTGCCGGACACGTTATCTATCTTATTGCCATTATAACGGGTATATTGATAAATTATTCTTACTCAAATTGTGATACTATTTACACATATTAAAACTTATGTTTTCACTTAGAAATTTGGAGGTAAGAGGTTGAGACTAATTAATAATTTCTTATAATGGTAAATTGAAATTAAAATTATTACATGGAATTATTGGGTAAAACAAGGGCATTCAGCTAGAGTCAAATTCTTACTATCAATGTATCAAAGTGAATAATATGTAAAGGTAGCTGACTGGGGGCTTCTGTCCGTAAGCGACTATATGTAGGCTTTTAAGCTACGCGAAATACTAGGGTAATTTTGATAAAAATTACACAGTGTATGTATGCAGGCCTACAAAAAAAGTTGTTATTGAAAATGATTTGCTTTATTAGTTATTGAAAATAAATTGCTCCATTTCAAGCAACATGTACGCTAGTAATATATGTCAAGACTAAAAATACACTTTATTTGTTGTATGGATGAAGACGTTGTGGTTATACAATTCGAGGAATATGGATAAAATATGAAAAACAGTATTTACATTAGAAAGACTCAATCAACCATTTGAGTAATACAGTAAGAACTAACTCTATTAATATTTTACTAAACAATAACAATATTTCTAAAAAATATTAACTATTGTAAGCCATATTTTTAATGTGTTTGTAAGGTGCACAAGCCTAAAAATTAAGATACGTAATAATTTATTCTTCATACGACATTTACATCTCATTGACGTCTAATTTAGTGAATAATAATAAATTGTAGTGTTTACTATGGGTGAATGTTGATAAAATCTTATTAACATCTTGTACTCTTGGCATAACATTAACTAGAGTTCCCTGATTCATCATATGTGTTAGAAAAATTTAACACATATTTATTTACATGAAAACTAAACTGTTTCTATGTTAGCAGACAATTCGCTTATTTTCGGCAGTAAAATATTATTCATACAAATACAAACTTTGCAGTTTTCTATTACATTTAAATATTGTTGCAAAGACTGAGAGAGCGATTGTTGCATCTAAACTTTAAAATACGTCTAGAGTTCATGTATCGTTAGTTTAACAATGATCGTATACGAAATGATTCCGTGAACTAAAACATTGCGTGACACCTGGCGAAGGGCATCTGCCCAAGGCATATTCCTTCCGCTCCCCTTGGGGAAGACCCTTCCCTTCCCCAAGGCCCTTCGCCAGGTGTCATGCAATGTTTTAGTCCACGGATTCATTGCGTTTCCATCCACCGAGGCAAGAGGATGTCTTATTCGTTCACCTTACTGGAAGGTACCTTTTCTATTGAATCTGAGGTAACCGTGTTTTAATTCAAATATATTATTGTTAGTTGTGATGATTTACATTCATATCCTTTTTATGGCTTTTTTAGGAAACAAAACTTTTATAACTTACTATGCACTACCCATGATAAATTCTTGTTCAGTTAGGTTAATTATGTTGAATAAAAATATGTACTTTATATTTAACGTGAGGATAGTACTTAAATTTTTTACAATAAGATACTAATATAAAATTGTGATGATTGGAAATATTTGATTTGAAGAGAAAGTATCCTGCATGTTATTTAAGCCATGTATACGATCATTGTTAAACTAACGATACATGAACTCTAGATGTATTTTAAAGTTTAGATGCAACAATCGCTCTCTCAGTCTTTGCAACAATATTTAAATGTAATAGAAAACTGCAAAGTTTGTATTTGTATAAATAATATTTTACTGCCGAAAATAAGCGAATTGTCTGCTAACATAGAAACAGTTTAGTTTTCATGTAAATAAATATGTGTTAAATTTTTCTAACACATATGATGAATCAGGGAACTCTAGTTAATGTTATGCCAAGAGTACAAGATGTTAATAAGATTTTATCAACATTCACCCATAGTAAACACTACAATTTATTATTATTCACTAAATTAGACGTCAATGAGATGTAAATGTCGTATGAAGAATAAATTATTACGTATCTTAATTTTTAGGCTTGTGCACCTTACAAACACATTAAAAATATGGCTTACAATAGTTAATATTTTTTAGAAATATTGTTATTGTTTAGTAAAATATTAATAGAGTTAGTTCTTACTGTATTACTCAAATGGTTGATTGAGTCTTTCTAATGTAAATACTGTTTTTCATATTTTATCCATATTCCTCGAATTGTATAACCACAACGTCTTCATCCATACAACAAATAAAGTGTATTTTTAGTCTTGACATATATTACTAGCGTACATGTTGCTTGAAATGGAGCAATTTATTTTCAATAACTAATAAAGCAAATCATTTTCAATAACAACTTTTTTTGTAGGCCTGCATACATACACTGTGTAATTTTTATCAAAATTACCCTAGTATTTCGCGTAGCTTAAAAGCCTACATATAGTCGCTTACGGACAGAAGCCCCCAGTCAGCTACCTTTACATATTATTCACTTTGATACATTGATAGTAAGAATTTGACTCTAGCTGAATGCCCTTGTTTTACCCAATAATTCCATGTAATAATTTTAATTTCAATTTACCATTATAAGAAATTATTAATTAGTCTCAACCTCTTACCTCCAAATTTCTAAGTGAAAACATAAGTTTTAATATGTGTAAATAGTATCACAATTTGAGTAAGAATAATTTATTAATATACCCGTTATAATGGCAATAAGATAGATAACGTGTCCGGCAACCAACACCGCCAACACTTATGTCACAATTAAACTTCTTTCAATACAGTTCAGCACCATTTACACTATGGATTACTACTCTATTTTCTTGATTAACCAATCGTAAGTATTATGAATCAATAATTGAACAAACAGTGGCGCTTCTAGCAAGTTTTATTGTCAATAGCAACCCCACAAAATTTAATATAGAAGGCTAAAATTAATTAAAAGATCGCATTCACTCATTGACGTTATCTAGCTATCGTTTTAAAATTAAATCAAACAGACATTGTCATGTTACTTTGATGTTAATTGTGATCTATCTACGTGCTTTTCTTCTGGAGGACGTTTTACGTTATTCATCGTAAGTATGCCTCATAGCTTTTTTTACATATCGTTATTTTGTCTCCAGTCCCTTTGCCAATACCTTTAATTTGGGACCACTCAGTTAATTCTATAATTTGTGAAACGCTCAAATTTTAATCAAAATATTTGTCACGTGCGTAATTAATGCAGTTCGTTGACCAGGTACACTCCGCGCTTTAACATAACGTCTTTCGTGTGAACAGGTGGATAGTACTTTCGCTGAAATCTGGTGTTTACTTACAGCTGTTTTACTTGAAAACCAATCAATTTCTTTACCAATGTTAATCAAATGGGAAAATAAAAACCTTAAGGGCTTGTAGGGCCCATCCTTTTAATTGATATTTTCCAATTTACTCCAATTGACTTCTTAATTTGTTATAAGAAATTATGGTTTATAGCTCTAAATAAAGAGTTTATCAAGACGGGTGGGTTTGCAAGCGAGCGTTTTAATAACAAGTAGGCCTATAGTTTTACTTATTGGAAATAAAAGTAGGTTTTTATTACTTTAACCAATTTTACAGAATTTTATAAAATATTTACAAAGAATCGATTAAAAAAACACGGTAAGATTAATTAATATCCAAACAAAATTTATTCTGAACTAATCGAACAAAGAATTAAATATATATAAGACAAATGGCAGAGACAATCTTAACGTTGCTCTTATTGAGGAAAATTACAACATGTCGGCACTCAAACGCCCTCTTAATGTTTGTTTTACGTTTTATAAATGTCAAGTTTAATGATCAAAGGAGGAACCATTTGATGAGCCTTCATTCAGTCTTCAACGAATGTGGTGAGAAAATCAATTGCACTATACGTAAGATTACATTGCAATAATTAAGAAAAAACATAATAGCTGTAATTTGTATGAATTCGGTTATAAGTTAAAATACACATGTCGCAGCAGACCTGCGCACTCAGCGAATTTCCAAAGAAAATTTTAGAGTTTGTATTTCCCATAAACACCATAGAAATGAGTATGTAGGTTTGCTGCCATGGGATATTGTTAAAAAGTTTGTGTTAAATATTGATAAAATGTTGGCGAAAATGTAATAGGATAAATAAATTTAAAACGGTATCAATATTCAGCACTTTAAAATTTTTCCCATATAAACCTATGGGGGGAGGGGGGTTGATTATGTAGGTTTGCGGTATGTAAGCAAATATCAGTCAGACCTTAATTAGTGAATATACATATCAAATTTCAGAAAATAAACATTTAAAACAAGTATCCCTTTTTTACAACATTTTTATTTAGACTAAATATTTTCAACCTAAAGGCCATATTCAGAGTCATCTAATCTCACCTTATTTTCTTGTATATTAATTTAAAACATTAATATGTTATAATAAATATGATAAATGAAATAAATATATAAAGCATATAGAATAATGAATTATATGGAATAACATACAACATTTTAGACCGTACATATATATATAACATTATTTTAAGTTGTTTTTTTAATTCATTGATTATTCCAAAGAGAGGATGTTCTTGTCGAATTTGCATTGCATTTGAAATATTTTCTGGATCTTTCTCGCAATTTAAGAGTAGTATATACATTTCTTCTTTCACATTAAGCTTTTCTACATTTCTTTTTGTATTCCAAGATTGCCAAATTTTATGTCTGTATTTAATAGATGCTCCACAAATTTTGATCGCATTCTGGTGTTGTTGTTTTTTTTTTTTTTTTTATCTAAGGGCTTGTAAATGTTCTTTAACCCTCATTTTATTTTATTTGATCCTATTTCCGTCGGCAACAGACATATTTACACAAGTATACAATATGTGATGATTGTGTGTTACAAAATACAAGTATTGCATTACTCTACTCTACCGTACTCTAAGTTTCGTCCTGTATGGTCAATAGTATTGCTTACACTCAGTGCAATAAATTTGTATATGCCATATTTACTATATTTATCTCTCAGATTGTTTTTTATTATCTTAAAATTTGCACAAATAAGGTTGAAAGCAGTATTTTTTTCCTGTAACCTAATTTTTGTTGGAATTTTTGAAAGTTTTTCTTACTATTTTTTCCATCTTAGAGTTATATGATAGGCGCATATCATCATCATTTGTTTTCTTATTTTTCGGCTTATCATACTCTCTATGGTTTTATTTTTATATCCATTTTTTATTACTAAATATTGTATTATTTCATTTTCTTTTTTAAAGTTGAGGCTGTCTAATGGTATATTTATTAGTCTATATGGATTAAAGAGTGAAATACAGCCATTTTTTATGCGATGTTTGGTTTGCGAAGGAATTATAATGTCCGTAGTCGTTCCTATATATGTCACTAGATACCAAATTTTACCAAGGTATGTCAATAAATAAGTGAGATAAACGGTTTTATTTATTTCCCATTAGATTAACATTGGAAACCTGATTTTGGTTTTTTTCCGTAATCAGTTGAACAATGTTAAAATTAAAAAACTAAATTGTTTGTTTTTTAAGTTCTTTTAAATATTATTTAAGTTAAAATTGCTGAATTTGAAATTAAAGTCCAAAAATGCAGGAAAACTCATTTTTAACCCATTTGATTTGCTATTAAACCCCGTTTCCATGACCCGATCATGCTGGTTCGCGAACAAAAGAAAATAGACCTGGTCTTACAATTTCATACAAAATTTCAACAATATTGGAGATCTTCTTTAAAAGTTATCGCTTTAAAGTTTGGCTTCTGGGGACATATAAATTAAAAAGTAACTTGTTCCCGGGCTTAGGTCTTACCACGGCTACTACCGTAATAGCATATTCCCTATAGAGAAAGTCACTAAAAGGTTGTAAATCGAGAAAAGGTATAAAATGAGGAGTATTTGGAGGTTCCATCATTCGGTTTTCGACCATTGCGGTGTGAAGATCATATACGCTATACGGACGGTTACATTGCAGTAATTAAAAACGACGTAATTTGCATTATTTTGGTTAAAATTGAAAAGAAATTTAATCCGGGGAAAAAGAAGGTATAAAAGAAGGAGTCATCGGAGACTCCATCATTCAGTTCTCGACCATTGCGGTGTGAAGATCACCTGCACTATACGGATAGTTACATTGAGTAAATAAAAAAAAGCTTTAATTGTAATATTTAGGTTAAAACTGAAAAATCTTGAAAATCTAGAGAGCAAGAAGGTATAAAAGGAGGAGTCATCGGAGACTCCATCATTCAGTCTTCAACCACTGTGGTGTGAAGATCATCTGCGCTATACGGACAGTTACATTGCAGTAATCAAAAGTTATAATTTGCATTATTGTGGTTAAAATTGAAAAATTTTAATCCAGAGAAAAAGGAAGTATAAAAGGAGGAGTCATCGGAGACTCCATCATTCAGTCTTCAGCCACTGTGGTGTGAAGATCATCTGCGCTATACGGACAGTTACGTTGCAGTAATCGAAAGCTATAATTTGCATTATTTTAGTTAAAATTAAAAAAAAAATTAATCCAGAGAAAAAGGAAGTATAAAACAAGGAATCATTGGAGACTCCATCATTCAGTTCTCGACCATTGTAGTGTGAGGATCATCTACGCTATACGGAAGTGTTAATTTTGGATAACCTAAAATTACAAAGTGGATTAATTCCGACAGGTTGTAACGAGTTATATACGTGTTTCAGGGCATTGAAGTTTGTCTAAAATGAAGAGAAAGATCTGCGACAGATGTAAGAAGACCATATCATCAACAAACCTTTCGCGCCACTTGAAAATATGTTCTAAAGAAAAACCGAACACTATTCAGCCCCAGAGACCTTGTGATAACTGCGGAAAATTGATTACTTTGACAAATATAAGCCGACATCTTAATCACTGCAGAGTGAAGCAGAGAAGTGATTCCACGCCACCTCCAAAGAAGAAATGTCTAGAAAGTGTAAAACCTGATTACAACATCAAGCCTATCGCCAGTTCTTCTAAAAATATCGTGAGATCAGAACTACTCTCGATGTCTTCTTCTACATCAAACATTGAAGACATTAAGGACGAATTACAAATTACTGAGTTAGAAAAAGCGTTTAAAAATAGAATGAAAACTTACATTATTGAGAACAACCCAGGCATAAAAGATCCATTGAAGTTTTTTCAGTTGTCAAAACAACTACTTAGTGATAAGGTAAGAGAAAACTTACAAGATCACAATATTAAAATCAATGTTGTTCTCTTAACTCAGTACAAAAAACTAAGTAACGATGAAGAAGTTACACAAGAAATGAATTTTAAAACGGAAAACATAACCCTATTTCCAACCAACGATATCAAAGAACAGCTGGATAGTGTGCAGGAAAAGATTCTACGAGAGATGGATGAGTTTCAAAATAAAGGCTCGGGCTGGACTCTTAGAAAAATTAATAATCTCGAACTGCGGATCAATCGTTATGTTCCCCTAAGAGGCTCATCATACACTGACTTACCGAAAACTCTTAAACAGAAGAAAGCAGTTATTAATATTGAAAACAACGATGATAAATGTTTTCTCTGGTCAGTTCTCGCAGCAGTTCATCCTGTACGGAGGGATAACCACCCTCAAAGAGTACATCATTACATCCAATATAAACACGAATTTGATGATGCTCTGCATGGAATAGGATTTCCAGTGGCTTTAAACAGCATAAAGATATTTGAAAAGCGAACTGGAATATCTATTAATGTATACAGCTTTGATGAAAATAATGTAGTGTACCCGCTTCTGGTAACCGAAGAAGAGAAAGATCGACATGTAGATTTACTTTACCTAAGGAATGAAAACAATTCACATTATTGTCTAATAACAGATCTGAGTAGACTAGTGCGATCACAGATAACACAGCACAATGGAAGAATTTGGTTGTGTAAAAGATGCCTTTTACATTTTAGAAAAGAAGATTTATTGGTTTCGCATAGAGCGTATTGCAAGCAGCACGACCCAGTCAAGATTGTGATGCCTAAGAAGGAAGACACAATTAAGTTTAAGGATCATAATAGAAGTATGAGAGTGCCATTTGCATGTTATGCAGACTTTGAATGTATGCTAACTCCCATAGAGCAAGTCAATACTGAAGAGGAAAACATGAGATCAAACACAAAAAGTTATCAAAAACATGAAGCTATCGGGTTTTCATATTATATCGTACAAGCAGAAAATGATTATGCCAGTCCAGTAACATACTTTGGTGAAGACGCTGCTCAAGTTTTTGTAGAAATGATTCTTGAAGAGTCTAAGAAAATCAAAAGCCTGTATTCCAAAGATGCCGCCCAACCCATGATACTTTCAAAAGAAGATATTACAAAAATTATAGAAGCAAGAAAATGTCATATTTGTGGAAAGGAATTCACAGAAGAAGACCCTTTAGTTATGGACCATGACCACATAACGGGAAAATTCAGAGGAGCCGCACACAACAGCTGCAACTTAAACTTCAAAAAACCTTCATTTCTCCCAATATTTATCCATAATCTCTCTGGTTACGATACTCATTTATTCATAAAAATGTTTGGGTCCCATAACGTGTCTATTGATGTAATCCCAAACAGCGAAGAAAGATATATATCGTATACTGTTCATGTACCTGGAGGTATTGATCTAAGATTTGCAGACTCAATGAAATTCATGTCTAGCAGCTTGGACTTACTAGTTAAAAACTTGTCGCCTTCTCAATTCAAGCATACATCAAAGTACTATTCTGGTGAACAGCTTCAACTCCTTTTGAGAAAAGGCGTGTACCCGTATGATGCTATGGACTCTTTGGAGAAATATGAACAAACATCTCTACCACCAAGGGCGGACTTTTACAACAAATTAACCATGTCTGATGTTGAGGAAGAAGATTATCATCATGCCTGTAAGATTCGGAACGCTTTTGAAATACAAAATATGAAGGAGTATACAATTTTGTATAATAAGTCAGATGTACTGCAATTGGCTGATGTAATGGAAAATTTTCGAGACCTGTGTATGCAAATTTATAGCCTAGATCCTGCTTGGTACTATACAGCACCTGGACTTGCATGGAGTGCAATGCTCAAGACAACCGAGATTGAACTGGAACTACTAACAGACTATGACATGATTTTGATGATTGGAAATGGCATACGAGGAGGTTTATCGCAAGTTTCGAATCGCTATGCAGCCGCCAATAATAAATACATGGAAGATTACAACAAAGCTATATCCTCATCTTACCTAACATATCTTGACGCCAACAACCTATATGCATGGGCGATGTCCCAGTGCATGCCATATTCAGAGTTTAAATGGGTAGAAGACGCACACCTTATTGATGTCACAGTAATTCCTGATGATTCCGAAATAGGATATATATTAGAGGTTGACTTGGAGTATCCAGAAGAATTGCACGATCTGCACTCTGATCTCCCCCTAGCTCCTGAACACAGAGTTCCTCCAGGATCGAAAGAAGAAAAGTTACTTGCAACGCTGTATGATAAGGAAAAATATGTCATACATCATAGAAATCTTAAACAGTACCTGTCTCTAGGATTGAAATTGAAGAAAATCCACAGAGCCATCAGTTTTAAGCAAAAAGATTGGCTTAAACCCTATGTAGATTTAAATACTAATATGAGAATGAAAGCCACAAGCAATTTTGAAAAGGATTTTTTCAAACTAATGAATAATGCTGTCTTTGGAAAGACTATGGAAAATATTCGAAATCGTGTTGACATCAGATTGGCAACTCATGAGAAACAGGTCGACAAGTGGCTGGCACAACCCAACTTTAAAAGAAGAACTATTTTTACTGAAAATTTGGCTGCAGTACACATGAGGAAGACTAAATTATTCTTCAATAAAGCAACATACGTAGGAATGAGTATTTTGGATGTGTCTAAGACACTAATGTATGACTTTCACTATAACGTGATAAAAGACCGGTATCAGGATAAAGCTCAATTACAATATACCGACACAGATAGTCTAACCTACCATCTACAGACAGAGGATTTCTACGAAGACATGAAGGAGATGATTGCCTACTTTGACACGAGCGACTACCCCTCTACCCACCCCTGCTTTAGCACCACAAACAAGAAGGTTATTGGGAAATTTAAGGATGAACTCAATGGAAGAATCATGTATGAACACATAGGTTTAAGATCAAAAATGTACGCAAGCAGATCTGAGAATAATCATGTTATAAAAAAATCAAAAGGTGTTAAGAAAACAGTTGTCGAAAATTGTATCACCTTCCAAGACTATAAGGACTGTTTGCACACAAAAATTGATCAATACTGTTCAATTAATATGATCAAGAGCTATAAACATGACTTATACAGTGTAAAACATAACAAGATCGCTTTGTCTGCCCATGATGACAAACGCTATATACTACAAGATGGAATCACAACCCTTCCCTGGGGACACTACAAGATTTCAGAAGAAGAATTCATGGAAACGGAAGTCAATCCTGCTTTTTCCCAATGAGCCACCACTCTATTCTAAGGACACTTCAAAATAACTCCAGAAGAACTAATAGATGTGAAGAGCAAGACCAAAGCCTTGGAAAGAGACAAGCCGACGAAAAAAGAAGATTCAAGAAGTGGGATAAAAGAAGAATGAAGAAAATGAAACTACACCTTCCCTGGAGAACACTTCAAAATCACTCTAAGTAATAGATATGAAAGTAGATCAGACAGGTTTCTCAAGATATCTGATTACATAACTGTAAATATATCCTCAATGTTGCACTATGGTATAATATCTAGATAATATAAATATAAGGAAAGTATATGTTTATTGAGATATACAGCTATAGTGGAATATTTTGCCTAAAAACCACTTTAAAAAAAGGTGTGGCTAGGCCCGATCTTTAGGGGAACCACGTCATGGTCTAAATCCATGATAAAAGCTAACGCCATGGGAATTACCACCTCGAAAGAGCTCTGGTCATGGGAGGAAACATTCCATGCTGTATTATGCTCAGTAAAAACACTTCACAAGACAGGCTCATGACATATGTTTAACATTATAATTTATATTTTAGAACAGATATTGCTATTCCAAGAATCTCTGTGAGACTGTGATTTGTTTATGGTTAATAGTTGTTTGTACATTTCAGTTTAAAACAGTACAGTAATATAGTAAAGCTGTGAAATCTTTCATTTAGTATAACCGTTAATCATGTATATTTAACATTATATACATTGATATATTTTGTAAAGTATAGCGGCGAATGCATTTCATATGGTATAACCATTGATCGCGTTTTACATTGTAGTCATTGATTCATTTTACATTGTATAACCACGGGTACATTTCATGCCGTATAACTTGATCAAGAATATTCAACATTAAATTTATTGATGTATATTATATAGCATAGCCACAGTTTCGATTTATATATATTGTAATAGTTGATTATGTATATTTCACATTATAATCATTGATACATTTCATATAGTATTGCCTCAGTTACATTTCATTTATAGTATAACTGGATAAAGAATATTTTACATTGTAGGTCATTGATGCATATTATATAGTATAGCGGCAGTTTAATTTTATATAGTGTAACCGTGGATAAAGAATATTTAACATTTTATTCCTTGATATATTTGTATAGTATAGCGGCAAATTCATTTCATATAGTATAACCGTTGATCACGTTTATTTATCATTTTATTCATTGGCTCTACATTGCATATAGTATGACTGTGAATTATCTATATTTAACATTATAGTCATTGGTGCAGAGAATAGTCGCTGATTAATTACATGTAGTATAACCGTTGATCATGTTTATTTAAAGTTATATTCCTTGATATAAGTACTGATCGTGTATATTTATCGTAAATTCATCAATGCATAATATATAGTATAGCCTTGGGCACATTTCATATAGTATAACTTGATTAGGAATATTTAACATTATAGTCATTGCTGTATATTATATAGTATAGCAGCATTTTCATTTTATATAGTGTAACTGTTGAGGATGTGCATTTACATTATAGTCATTGATGCAGAGAAGTAGCCACAGGTACATTTCATATAGTATAACAGTTCATCATGTATATATATCATTATATTCATTGTCTTCTTCATTTCATATCGTATGACAGTGGATCATGTATATTTAACATTGTAGTCATTGATGCAAAAAAATAGCCGCTGATAAATTGCATATAGTATAACCGTTGATCATGTTTATTTAACATTATATTCATTAATATATTTGTATAGTATATCTGTGAATGCATTTCATATAGTATAAGCATTGATTTCGTTCTTAAGCATTGATCGTGTATATTTAACGTAAAAGTCATCAATGCATAATGTATAGTATAGCCTTGAGCACATTTCATATAGTATAACTTGATTAGGTATATTTAACATTATAGTCATTGATGTATATTATATAGTATAGCAGCATTTTAATTTTATATAGTGTAACCGTTGATTATGTACATTTTCATTATATCCATCGATACATTTTATATAGTATAGCCACAGGTAGCATATAAACATCATGTTCCTTCCCCTTACAATGGACTCGTCCACCTACTCTTCCTTCGGAAGACAACAACCGCCATTTTAACAAATGGGCGTGGCCTAAGTCAGCTGTCAACCAATCAGAGAAGAGGGGGGCGGTGTCTATACCAGCTGTCGACCAATCAGAGAAGAGGGGCGGGGCTTATGCCAGCTCTCGACCAATCAGAGCCCGCTTCCTTAGGAAGGCGCAGAACTCTCAAAAATCATCTACTATTGTAGGTGCATTGATTACAGAAATACAGGCTATACCGTAGTAATTAGATTATTTGAAAAAAAAATGGTCACATTCACCAAAATGTTTAATTTTCTTAGAACTTTAAAATGGTTATAACATGCTATATGTTAACACCAGAAAATACCGATATTTGGACATGTGACCCATAGTTTTTGGAACCCCTTGTATTTATACATAGTTAAAAATATTTTTACGATGTTCCTTGAGGTCAGTTGAGTTGGAAATAATTTCGTTTGAAGGTTATAGGACAAAGCGTTTGTCTGTAATCCATTTAGGGCACCTTACTAGATACACCCTGTATATTAACATAGTATTATGAGTTCCACAACGATACTGATAAAAATTGTTTTCATTGGAAACTCAATAATAAAATCATAACAATATACATTTTACAAGAGAGATAAAAAAAGTAAAACTTCTGAAAGTTTAAACAACAGTTTGTTATTAACTTAATTTCACGCGAATTTCGTTTATATTAATCAGTGTTGAAAAATGTCCACAAGAATTTACAAAATAATAACATAAACTCATAATCACTAACAATAAACTTTAATTAAAAAACATCTTGTTACTGTTGGGGCAGTGTGTATATCTTTATAATTAAAATGTATAACTTTATCTTAATCTTTATAATGTATAACTTTATACGTTTTTAAAATATATTTAAAAATATAAACTAAAACTTTTTAATAGTTTCTAATGAATTTGCTTATTATGTAGCTTATTCTCATTCTTAGAAGTCCTATCATTCTGTATTCTTTTGCCTTGAAATGTTGTTGTATAAATTTCAATAATTAAGTTTAAAAAAATTGTTTTGTTGGTTTGAATGTTTGTTCATGGTAATGGAACACTTATTCTGAATTTAAAAAGGCTTAGCCTATAAACTTCAAGCAACAATTTTTCTTTGGATTTTGATGCGATCGTTATTTAGTCTTAAATTGAAAATTTGAAAACAATGAAATTTTTTTATACAACATTGGTAGGATATAATTGAGTTAGTTTTACATTGCCCTTACCAAAAGAAGGTGGTATGTAATAAGAATTGATAATATTTAATTATAAATGAGAAAATACCGTTTCTGTCACGTAGTCCTAACTTGTCCCACACAAATATCAATTGAATTTACTTATATTTTTGAGTTTTAAAGCATTGATAGATAAAACTCTTGAATTCAACGGAACAAGCAAAAATTGTGCCTGGATGTATCTTCAAAGTGGGGCGGAAATTGATTCACACCTCTGACTTTAGCGGGTGGCACTTTGTAGGTCGGCTTTTAGTGTCTGTCACTCATATTCTTGAGAAAATATTTTTACAACCATTTCAACAGAAAAGTGACAGACAGACACCCTAACTTAATTTACAGATATACTTAGTTAACTAGTACTAGTTAACTAGTACTAGTAGTTAAACTTTTGACAATTTTTTGTAATGTAAATAAATACACAGTAAGAAATGTCATTTCAAGCCAAAAATATAAGTATAACGTTCAAGTTTTTATTTAATTGTTTTTTTTTCGTTAAGTAATGCTCTATTACTTTGCTCGGTTGACATTACTTAACAGCTTTGCTACATCATGGCCCCAGGAGTTGCGATGATCTTCGCCCATTGCTAACTCGGTCCAGTTATACTTGGGATGGGGTTGATCTCGTGACATTCGCATACACATTGTTGTGTGTCGTTCCGCTTCTACAAAAGTCAACAATGGAAACAAGTAGACTGATCTGACCATTAGAATGGTTTATTTTGAATTGTTCATGTGGTAAACTGTTTATATTTGTTCATCCAGATATTAATCAACAATTTAATTGAACATTGGGACGTGATTTGGTGAAGACAGGTTGGTGCTCTGAGGCAACTGGTTTTTTTTTTTTTTTTTTACAATTGAAACACAATACACCTTGTGCGGCGAATACTTTAACGGCAGGTAATGTGACCGAAGTTTGAGGTAAGATGAGTGTGATGGATCATATGTCAAAAATCAAATGTTTATTATTACATTATGATCAAGATGACTGTAGTGCCAGGTGAGCTACATCCCATAAGACCAATGGCGTCAGTTTCTGAGACATCCGTTTATGTCGCCACAGAGTTTTTGTTGGTTAAAAAAGTGTTAAAAAACCAACATTTTACTCTTTGTTACCTGCAAGTGTTGCCAACACTGCAGGGAACAACAATCGTTCTCGTTTGCGGTGAAGATTTTTTGTTTCAACTATTACTAAAATAAGGAATTTCAAAGCAAACTAGTGTATAATTTATGGCTTTATATTTACCTTGATTGATAATTGTTAATGTGGTCATTACCTAATGGTTTGATATTAACTAATAATAAAAATGTAAAATAGAGTAATATGGTGTCGATACGATAAATATCGTACCCATGGCAAAACTGCTTTTTCAATCAGCTGTGTAGGCTAATGGTAAATATTATAACGTAAATTGACTTCCGTTTTAGTTTTGACGCTTCATATCCAGAACACAAAAAATAGCTATTCAGCTGACCTTAGGAAGAAGTTATGCTTTTTCCTCTACGGACCTTGCAATATATAGATACTTTGCTACTTACGTTGCTTTTTTGTCCCTAAAAGAAGTTTGTTTTACTCTAATTGCCACTGCAAAGAATTTCACCACTTCAGCAAAGGTCTCGGTTGAGGTGAGCGCCATCTTGATGACGAAAGATGAGGTATGGATTATAGATATGCATAATGCTACTGGACAAAGACCAACTGTTTCTTTCTTAATGACCATTGGATTCAAATGAACAAAGGCAGTCCAGTTTTGAAATTTCAAAAAGCTTATCTCAGGTTCGAATAAGCGGCAATCTCTGAATAGTAAGGTAAGCTCTATAGCCACAGCAACCCATAAATTAAGTGCATAATCTCTCTTAGTATCAATCATTTTGCTTAAAAAACAAAACAATAGTAGTCTTAATTAGACAAAGAAATAGCTAAAGTAATGTAATTATTGGTAACAAAATTACTAATAATATAATTCTACATAAAAGTAAAATTTGTTTTATAAAGGTTGGTTTTCACTAATGCAGATGTTGAAAATGATTTTTTTACGTTTTGTAATAACTGTAGTATATTAAAAAATAGAAGTTTAACAAAAAAGATAAGATATTTTGAAGAACAGTTTTGAGTAGAATGATATCCAGTCGAACAGATCTCAAAGGAAGGATTCCCACAATATTTGCTCAGAATATTGCATCAGCTCTATTTCACTTCTTTTTGTCTCCACACCAAAGTGATGCAGACAGGATTGAGGATATTTATGCTTTAACAGTGGGGACTCGATATTATGGGAAAATGCTAAATTTTAACAGGGTAAAATGAATAATTAAAAAAATGGAAAATAATATAAAACTATTTATTTGTAACTATTTAATAATTAACTATTTATAACTAGTAAATCCTCATAAACTTACGCATTGAAAATATTTATACGTTATGTGCAAATTTCCAAAATATTTATTTTTATTTAAAAATGTTATGCTTAATAAGTAGGTGTTACGTAGGTGCTTAGTAAATAAAAGCTTAATAAGTAGGTGCTTAATAAAGTTATAAGTATACTTTAAATCTTATTCTAACTTTTAATAATTACTGTTGAAATTAATTGGAAGAAGCTATTATAGATATTTTTGTTCGTACAAAATTACCTGTATTGACGAAAATTAAATCGAATAACATGTTTATTATAATGTTCATACATATATTCCTGCAAAAAACACGGTGACAGCAACGACCCAAGTTATGGGATATTCAAATTAAAGTGTGATTTTTATGGGCTATTCAATCAATTTGAAACCTAATTATAAAACTAATGCAGTTTAATTGTATGAATTAATTCTATCGAGTTCAATTCCATTACAAAATTCCATTACATGGCAAGTACTCTTCAGTGAAATTGTATAAATTAAACAATATACAAATTGTTGCATTGGTTTGTTACAATACAACAATTAATTGTAACAAAGATTTGATGAGTGTAAGAATTGAATAAGTTTTAATTGGTACATCAAAATGTTTGTGAGGTAGCCTTTACATGCAACTTCAAAACTTAATAGTTAATAAATTTAATAAATTTGTATTCAAAAGAGAAAAAAAGTAAAAATAAAAATTGTTAACAATTTGTTATTTATATCGGAAATTATGTACAAGCTCGGCTCGGTCTTTTCTTGAGACGTCCCAGGACATACCCAGACATACCATTTTGTGCCGGACGTATCAAGGGATGACCTGAATCTTCTTATATTTCTTATATTAATAAATTTAAAAATATTCTTCTTACACATAATATGAAATATATGATAAACTTCGCAGCAAGAACCACTCAAAGAAGCGAAAGTGGAATCGACAATTTTATTACTAATCTAGATAAGGAAAGGACTGAAGTGTATGGAGTAATTACAAAAATATCTGATCACGATGCTCAAAAAATGAAGGTATTTAGCATAAAAGATACTCTCCCAAAAAAAGACAACAAAATTCATAAGGGTTTACAGTGAACAAAATATAGATAGTTTTAATAATCTACTGTCTAAAGAAAACTGGTTTTCTGTGTATGAAGCTCATGTTGAAAAGAAATACGATACATTTATTTCGTCATTTCTCAATTATTTTGACTTGCAGTTCCCGAAAGTAAAAATTATATCAAAAAGTAATAAAAAGAAAATTGGATGGATTTATAAAGAGTTAAAGGAAGACAAAAAACAAATTATCAATTTAATAAAATATTCAAGATCTAAAAAGGATGAAAAATTGACTGACAAAATCAAAACTTTAAAGAAAATATAAAAAAATAAGATCAACTCCTTAAAAGCAAACTATTTTAATAATACAATAAAAAGGTCTGCAAATATCTCCAAGTCAACATGGAATCTTATTAAAAGTGAACTGGGCACCCAAAACAAAAACTCTTTTGAAAACCTCAAACAGAAATTAAATGGAAAAGTTATAGAAGAACCCCTTGAAATATGTGAAACACTTAACAACTTTTTTGTTAATGTGGTAGATGAACTTATTATTCCTAATCTTTCAAAGAAAATTAATGATAATTCAACTAGTGATAGTGAATTTAACACTAAAAAGAAATTCTCTTTAAAACCAGTTGATGACAAAGATATTTTAAACATAATTAGAACATCAAAAAATAAACACTCATATGGATATGATGAATTTCCACCATCATTGATAAAATTAATAGCCCCAAATATTATTAAACCTCTAACTCATTTAATAAACTCGTCCTTTATATGAGGATGAGTTTATTAAATGAGTTTATTAAATTTTCCCAGATAAATTCAAAATTTCTTAAGTAATACCAATATACAAAAAAGTTGATAAGAATGACGTCAAAAGTTATAGACCTGTATCATTATTGCCAAAATTTTCCAAAATTTATGAACTTGCAGTGTATAATCAACTCATTGAATATTTAGAAACAAATTCTCTGATTGACGTGCAACAACATGGGTTTTAACCAGGAAAATCTACAACGACTGTGATGGTAAATTTTATATCAAATATAGTAAATGCAGTTGATAAGGAGAAAAAGCTATTGGCATGTTCATGGACTTGAGCCGCGCTTTGGATAGTGTAGACCATGACTTATTAATTCAAATCCTATAAAAAATTGGAATAAGAAAAAACTCATTAAATTGGTTTATTACATATCTCAAAAATCGTACTCAATATGTTGAAGTGAATTATGAATTTAAAAACACAGAACTGAAAAATTACTGTTCTTCATACCAAACGGTAAAGTACGGAGTTCCCCAAGGATCAATTTTGGCCCCAATTTTATTTATCTGTTATATTAAAGGTCTACCAAATTTAATAACTTGAGGAGGTAATGCAATAATATTATATGCTGATGATGCTAACTTATTCGTGACTGGAATATCAAACACATCGGTAGAAAAAATTACACACCTAAATTTGACTAATATTAAACAATGTTTTGACAGCAAAAACCTTTTATTGAACAATAACAAAACAAATTTTATATCTTTCCGCACATTTAAGAACAACCATTCACCTCTGAAAATTTATTGTGATAGAACATTGATAAAAGAAGAAGAAGAAACAAAGGTTTTAGGAATAATAATTGATAAAAATTTAAATTTTAATAACCACATAAATTATATTTGCAAGAAGGTCGCATCTGGAATATATGCTCTGAAAAGAATAACAACTTATTGTAGCATAACTGTGAAAAAGATGGTCTACTTTTCCCTCGTCCAATCCCATATTACATATGGTATACCAGTGTATGGGACAACATCTAAACAAAATTTAAATAAAATGTTACTTCTTCAAAAGAAAGCAATAAGAATAATAATCAAATTGAAAACATCAGAATCAGTAAAGAAGCATTTTCCTGAACTAGAAATTTTAACAGTATACGGACTCTATATATTTGAAACTATAAAGATCACAAAAAAAAAAAAAAAAAAAACACTACCTTTCAAAAATTAACAGTACTCACATTTATGACACAAGAAATAATCAAATCATTACAAGTACTCATCACAATAAAATTTTTTTTTGTAAATCAGCAACGTACATGGGCCTATAGTTTCTACAAAAATTACCTAATGATATCAAATTCGAAGATAACCACAATTCATTTTACAAGAAATTAAAATTATTCCTTATCTCTAAGTCCCTATACTCAATAGAAGAATACTTTCAAAAAGAAGACTAGCTACAAGATTACAAATAATATGAAATATTTAAGAAGTCAAAATTTATGTTTGCTTTTAGCCATAAACTTTACTTTTAGACATATTTATTTGTAAATTTTGTAACATCTTAAAAACATACTAATGTATGTAGATGTTGTATTTATATTATCTTATCTTATACTCTAAAACAAGCTCCGTTTGTACGGGCAAAGTTTTTTTCCTCTCCAAGGATTTTTGATATTTTTATTGAATATGGGGGTTTTGGCCACCAGAAATCGATTGGAGCTGGTCCCATAGCTGGGAAAAATCCTGTTTTCGCACTAGAGCCCTTCAAAGTTTCCATGTTATCCTTATGGAGATTTTATTAATTGAACAAATATCAGCTGATAACTGTAGATATGAACCAATGTGTTACATCTTTAACCTGTAGTTTAAGACAACTATACCAAAGTGGAGTACCCGTCTTCTTGGCGAGTGAGCGAAGCGAACGAGCTTTGTGTGAGAACGAAAGTAATAATTTTACCGAGCTTAAGCTCGTTCCTTCTGGTTCTATTAAATAAATAAATATACATATTTTTCCTAGAGTAAAAAATACCTTTTTTTTGATAAATGTATACATGTACTTTACTACAATAATACCAATAGTAACAAAACTAAAATAACAATAGTTTCACATCACAAACGTAAAAAAGAAAAAAGTCCAGTCATGTGTCATGAAAGGAAGTAATTAATTCATAGATGTAATTTAATTACCTACGAAATTCCGTAGTAAAATTCAGAACACTCCAGAAAGATGATATATTGAAATAACTAGCGCTGCTTTGACGGACCCAGTAATTTACTATTTGGAGATACAACACTGGAATTCTCTACCCTTGAATGAACTGTTTGTTTTAGTCAAGTCTGAGAAATTACACGTTTTTTATATCAATAGTCTTTATTGATTTTTTCAATTACTGATCTTCAATGATCAGTTTTAAAACAAGATTTGGTTGATGCTAATTAGAAATCTAGGCGGTAAAATGAAAAAAAATACCAATACAGTTATTCCTAGAGTTATTTGCACATGGGATTAAGTAATCGAATCTTACATGATGTTTGAAAAAACAAATCTAAAATGGGGGGGGGGGGGGGAGGGGAATAATGATTTAGTTACCATGTAAGATTCGTTTGTACGTCTCCACCACTGTCTCTGGTTTTGAGCTTGAGATGGAAACCTGAATGTTGGTAGAGAAGAGTATACTTGAGTATGAGTATAATAGAGAGGAGAGGGAAATTCTTGGGGAGTAGGAGTTCGATGTCGGATTTTGCCCGAGTTTTCACAAGAAGAAACTTTCCATATTTTTTCCTATTTCATATGAGATGAGGGATGATTACACCTTCCTTCTTCGATTAAATTTTAAATAAAGTGAGCTAATGATACCCATAGCATAGGGACAGTAAATTGACAAATGTTATATTTGGTAGGGTCCTAATAAACATTTGGCATATTATCAAAACTAACTAAAGGGTGTTATTTATCAAAGTAAAATGATTGTAAATATCGAACAGTCATACCCTTGTAGAAGTGCAAATCCTATATAAAACAGAATTACAGCTTGGAAAAGCAAAGAGCAAGTGACTTTATGAATTTAGTTGCCCATGAGATTCTCCCTAGAAAAACAAATATTTTTATTTAGTTTGTATCACCATTCCAGATTTTTAAAATAAGAATTAAATTATACAAATGTATGTTTGACTCGTATTTGTTGAACTAAATGAATATTTCTTTAGTATTTTGCCATATGACTAAACTTAGGTATAGTACCAACATTAAATGGTTTACCCCCTCATTCCTTAAACTACTATTTCAAAATCTTTAAATATAACAAAAACTTATTTGACTTAATAAACTGGTAACTCTCAACCAATAAGACGTAAAGAAAACAAAAACATGATATTGTAATGGTAAATCAAGCAAAGCCTTATTTCGCTTATGCGTTAACATTCATTTTGTATCAAATCGACAAATGATCACGATTTGTACTTTTGAGGATTAAGAAATGCATTATGTTTGCAAACAATACATGAACTACAATAAAATCATTATAAATACACCACAAAAGCATAATTGGTTCATAATTATTGATAAAAACATGAAATTGCAAAATTTAATCCATTTATCTGAGTGCGTAAGTTTTATGCAAATGGAGTTTATTTTGTTAATATATAAAAATAAATTAATGTAAAACACAAAACCTAGAAAATATATTTTTAATTATAATTCTTTTATTTTTTGTTGTTACAAAATAATAACGTCTATTAAGACAGTTTTTTGTTTGATTAGAAAATATTACACTCCATTATTCAATCTAAAAAGCGATAAAATAAATCAATTAATTAAATTAAATATAAAGGATAAGGCACTGGAATTGCCTGAACCTTAACTTATCTCTTGTCCCTTTGTTCGACTGGACCTATTGTGGACCGACCTCTTTCAAAAGTAGGGGCTTAATATCCTACTTTTCTACACATTTATATTTATATTCATGAGTTACATAATATCTATGTGAGTCACTTTCGCAATAAGGTTTACCATCATTATTAATTTTGACTTGCAGTTTTCGTTTTATAATTTGCAAATTATTTATTAGGAGGTTGTTATTGTATTAGAAATTGATCAATGACGGTAGATGAGCTGTGTTGCCGTGTGGGGATTGCACTTACAAGAAGATAGTATCTACGCCTACTACTGAATTGCTCGAACCCGTGTTGCAGCAAACTGATTCGCTGTCCGGCCGAGATCAGCGCTTTGGGTCTACAGCGCCGGTCGCTTACACAGGCACCATAGGGAAATGTTACTTTGGTGTTTTCAGTAAAACACAGATTTGATTTAAATTGTAGTTTATTACTGAATAACACATATTAAATAGATACAGTCACTGAAATTACACAGTTTCTGTTTGGGAGCCATTGTGTGAGAGAGGGAAGGAGGGCTGGCGGTTGTGGCGGAAGCTGGATACATTGACATTTGGATATTTAAAATAACATTACATTAACATTATACTATATCAACATCCTCCTTCCCAACAGAGCAAAATATTGGCTCAAAACAAAACAAATAATACAATATTAACAACTCAAAATAACAAAAGAATAGCCTACTCAAGATTGGTAATATATTACAGAATCAGACAGTATCATACGATAGCCTCCTAGGATTTCTCACTAGCCTACCTCTTTTAGTTACATAGCCTTCCATATTTCTTACAACATTTGTTTCATCCGAGTCATTGGGAGATCGAGATCATTGGTGTTCCTATAGTTGAATAAAGCAATGTAAGGATCTGAGTGTTCACATTTTTTTAGTATACCTTTAGCTATCTTTACGCCAGATTCAATTTGACCATGAGATTGGGAATGTTTAGGTGAAGTTGTTACATGACTGAACTCATAAGTTGATACAAAAGTTTTAAACTCCTTGCTGGTAAACTGAGTACCTGAATCAGTTACTAATATTTGAGGAATACCATGTCTGGCAAACATTGACTTAATTTTGTTGATTACTGCTTTAGAACTAATATCATTGAGAGACACCAATTCAATGCACTTAGAATAATAATCCATTAAGACTAAGTAATTACAAGTTTTAAGTTCAAATAGGTCTGCTGATACTTTAGACCAAGGCATAGGAGGAATGTCATGAAACATCAGTGGTTCCTTAGAATTATTAGGGGAATGCAAAGCACATGTCATACAATTATTTACAAATTCCCTGATGTCGGTATTGATACCAGGCCAGTACAAAACACTTTTAGCTCTAGTTTCACAAGTATTTGCACCTACATGTCCATCGTGGAGTTTAGCTAACATTTCCTTTTGTAAACTGTGAGGAACTATTAATCTATCATTTTTGTACAACAAATTATCAATTAAATGAAGAGTTTCTCTTAAGTTCCAATAAGATTTAACAGAGTTTTCTAGATGGTTTTTGTTACCAGGCCATCCATTTTTCACTAAATCTCTTACCAAGGTAGTACCAAGGTACTATAACAATTTGTTTCAGTCAAGAACAAACACATTTTTTCTTTTGAGACAGGTAAGCTGTTTTTGAATAGATTTACTTGATATATTATATCATCATCAGTGTGATCAATTTCTTCAATAGATTGGAAAGGTAAAGATGATCTGGACAGAGTATCTGCTATGAACAACCTGGTTTGTCAACCACATCAAGATAGTATCTTTGAACTTTGAGTAACATAGTTTGTAATCTTAGGGGGGCTTGTGACAAAGGCTTATTGAAGAGACTTACCAGAGGTTTATGATCCGTTTCTACGGTTACTTTACGTGAAAATATGTACTGATGAAATCTAGTACAACCAAATGTTATAGCCAACATTTCTTTCTCAATTTGGCTGTAGTTTACTTGACTTGGGGTTAATGATCTTGAAGCATAGGCTACTGGGTTGTTACCACACAGCAACACTGCACCTAAGCCTGTAGAACTACTGTCTACGGACAAAGTTACATTTTTAGTAGGATTAACACAAGACCGGAGGACTTGCCAATAGCTCTTTTAGCTTTCAGAAAGCGCTTTCTTGAGAATTATCCCAACGAAACACTACATCCTTAGGTAAAAGCTCTCTAAGCGGTGTAGTTGGATTCGGATAGTTAGGGATGAATTTAGAGAGATAATTTGTCACACCAAGAAACCTTTCCATTTCTTTACGATCAGCTGGAGATTGCATTTGTTGTATCGCAAGAACCTTTGAGGTGTCTGGTGAAACACCAAACTCAGAATACTCAAAGCCAACAAATTTCACTTTAGGTACCCGAATTTTATATTTGGCCATGTTGAACTTGATTCCATTAGCTTTTGCAATTTCCAGCACTTTCCGAAGGCGTTCATCATGAGTCTTTTGATCCGGACCACTTATACAAATATCGTCAAAATAACTGACAACTCCTTCAGTGTTACCGAATAATGCTGTCATTTTACCTTGAAAATAATCAGGAGCACTACTTATGCCATAATGCATGCGTAAGAATCTGTACCTAGCAAAGGGAGTGTTAAAGGTACATAACCTACTTGATTGTTAATCTAGCTTAAACATCCAGAACTGGAACGGAAAATATTTGTTTTGTACATGACTGTTTCAGACAAACCTCAATCTTTGAACAAAGAGTGTGAAAATAGATTAGTTTGGGCTCCACTGTCTAGTTTGAAAGGAACAACCTTATGATGTATCACTACATTTTCATACCAATCACTTATGCTTTGAGATTTACTAACGCTATCAATTTTGAAGTTACTTTCAACTGGGTCAGTAGGCCTGTCGTTTACATTTGAATCGATAACCTCATTTATCCTTTTAGTATTTTTACTTGGGTTGATTTTAGTCTAGTTGTTGGAATTTTTTGACTGGCAATAAATAGCAAAATGATTTTTACGTTTACAAGAGAAACACTCTATACCGTAAGCTGGACATTGATTTACAAAATGGTTTTTTCCACAATTTCTACAATTATTTATAAACTTCTTAGGACTAGGCTTACGCTTAAATTGCCTATTTGATTGATGAGACTGGTTGTTACTCGAAACTTTTGGTTTGGATGATTTGCTTGCACTTACTTGAGCTATTTCCGAACCATTTAACTCCTTTATCTGCATTGAAGACAACTCATCAGTCTTGCAGATATTCACGGCTTTTTCCAAGGTTAGGTCAGCCTCACGTAGCAGGTCTTTCTTTGATGTGTTGGTTGTTGGGACTTGGGCCACATATTAGTACATCACGCAATAAGTCTTCTCGTAACTTGTCAAGTTCACAGTTCAAACTTTTATTTACAAGGTCAGTATAGAAAGAATCAAAGGACTCACCAGGGTTTTGTTTGCGTGTTAGGAACTCGTGTCTTTCTACTGTCAAGTTTTTCTTAGGAGAGAAATAGGCCTCGAATTTAGCTACAGCTGTATCATATTTGGAAGCATCACTGGAACTTAAGTTAAACGAATTGAAAATTTTCAAACACTTTACACCAAGATTGTGCAACAAAATTGCAACTTTCCTTTCATCCTCTTCCTTTTCTAGATTAGTTGCTGTTAGGAAAATTTTTAATCTTTGATACCAGGATCCCCAGTTCTGGGCCAAATTGCCCTCTAGGCTAATTGGGCCTATATTTGAGTCAATACTATTAGAATTTGTGCTAGTAGGGGCCATATTACTTGAAGTTAATTGACTGAAGACTTATCTTGCAGTAAACTGTAGCAAACTTAATCACTTTTAGACTGGCGTACTTACAACACATTTTCACAACACAAGGCTCGACGACATTATCCGTATTTTTTATTATGTTAATCCTCTTTAATTTAATCTTAATTAGTAGTCTATAAACCTGAAACCATGTTACTTTGGTGTTTTCAGTAAAGCACAGATTTGATTTAAATTATAGTGTATTACTGAATAACACATATTAATTAAATAGATACAGTCACTGAAATTACAGTTTCTGTTTGGGAGCCATTGTGTGAGAGATGGAAGGAGGAGGAAGGCTGGCGGTTGTGGTGGAAGCTGGATACATTGGCATTTTGATATTTACAGTAACATTACATTAACATTATACTATATCAACAGGAAATAAGAGGCGCGCGCTTAGTTAAATTATGTTAATAAGACAATCGAAATTTTTTAGGTACCAAAGCTTTTGATTAGTGTTCTCAAGTATATTCTGCATCTATAGGCACACATATTGACAACTACTTATTGTTATTTTAATAAAAAAATAAGTCCAAGTTAAAATTAATGTGAATCATCAATTTCAAACTGCTTATAAGAATGGAATTAATCTTTTATAAATATAGTAACTCGGTAAACCATTTTTTAATTTTCATTTAAAACTATTACAGTTTATGAATTTAATATAAATGTCCGGATACATTTTATTTTGTTCAATATAAATTTGTAATATTATGAAATAAATTGAAGCCAAGTAAATTGCAAATTTGTTTTTATTAAATGTGGTGTAATGTAACCTAAGTAATTGTTTGTATATATTTTATGTTTATTCACTTGTGATTCCTCAAACTAGCTCTTACAACGTGCTTACCTCTGAGCAATGAGATCTCAAGGGCGGTTCTTTGCCAAGGCTGATCAAATTGAAGGGAAAATTTGTGATTCGTGTTTTTTATAAGTGTTTGACCACAGCACAGTCCGAAGACGTGACACACAGTCGTGTAGAGTGTAGGTGTTAGTATTCGGTCCACAGCACAGTCCGAAGACGTGACACGCAGCCGTGTAAAGTGTAGGTGTTAGAGTTTGGTCCACAGCACAGTCCGAAGACGTGACACGCAGCCGTGTAAAGAGTAGATGTAAATGTTAGGTCCACAGCACAGTCCGGAGACGTGACACGCAGCCATGTAAAGTGTAAGTGTTAATGTTGGTGTGGAGTGAATATGTTTAATTTAAAATAGAGGAAAACCTAGAAAATGATTTGGAAAATGTAACCTTTTATTATTTTACTGTATTAATTTAATGAAAGAATAAGACTGAATAAATTGTACTGATCTTTTATTAAATGTTTTCTAATAAACAATTACATTTTACAATAAATATTACTCCAAAAGTTACTTCCTATTTAACTAACCAATAATCAATTACTAATAACATACAATGCATCTATTGGCCTAACATCCCTAAGCTAGCCAGCAACAGCACAGTCCGTAGACGTGCACGCAGCGACCCCTATCAACCCTAACAGGCGGTCTATTTCGGCATTTTTCACTTGGTGGAAGAGCAGAAGGCAATTCTGACGAGGAGTGGGGGTAACGCCGACAGTATTACCAACACCGCAAATACCACGCACGGTCATCACGGACAATGGTGAAGACCGTATTTACGAATAAGAGAGACGGAGACAAAATAAATGATACGAAGGTTGTTATTATTAATAATGACTATTTAAAAGACTTAAATTGATAAATAATTCACCAATACAACTACGGTACAGCAAATTATTGTAACTTATTATGTAATTTACCTACGTAAACCAATGTAATACCAATACTAAACTGTAATTGGTATTACGTTTTTGATATGATGTTAAATATTTAAAATATAAGCCTATTTAATTCCAAAAAATGTGTATTATAAAGAAAGAAAATTAAATTATTAATTAATTTAATTCAAACAGTCTTTGGATTTTTCTACACGTTTTGGCTAAACGGGTTATCGCCGAAGTACATAACGGATAAGCCACCTGGTAAATAGGCTACTAAGTTTTAAATTTTCATATTAAAACGTGTAAAAAAATCAACTGACTGCTTTAATTAAAATTAATTACTGTAATATACATTTTTGAAAAGGCTTATATTTTTAATATTTAACATCATATTAAAAACGCAATACCAATTACAGCTTACTATTACATTTGTTCATGTAGGTAAATTACATAATAAGTTACAATAATTTGCTGTCCTAAAATATTTCAAGGAAGTAGACTAATTTGTACAAATCAGACATCTAACAAGCTTACATTTTTACACGTTTATCACATTAATATATCGTAGTTATATTGGTGTACTATTTATCTAATTAAGTCTTTTAAATAGTCATTATCAATAATAACAACCTTCGGTATAATTTCTTTTGTCTCTGTCTCTCTTATTCGTAAATACGGTCTTCAGCATTGTCCGTGATGACCGTGCGTGGCATTTGCGGTGTTGGTAACACTGTCGGCGTTACCCCCACTCCTCGTCAGAATTTGCTCTCCCACCAAGTGAAAAATGCCGAAATAGACGCCTGTATCAACCCTACGAGCCAGCCACAGCACAGTCCGAAGACGTGCACGCAGCGAGCGCGCGGAGCAAGTGTTCTTAGTGTTGAGCTGCACTGGGCCGCCGAATATATACCCGCGGAGCCGGCCGAGGTGTCACGTGACTGGGATAGCGACACCGGCCCGT
The DNA here is from genome assembly GCA_030545055.2 of Neoaliturus tenellus. Taxonomy (NCBI): domain Eukaryota; kingdom Metazoa; phylum Arthropoda; class Insecta; order Hemiptera; family Cicadellidae; genus Neoaliturus; species Neoaliturus tenellus. The sequence continues at coordinate 183,386,681 of CM061533.1, read as the reverse complement.
CCATTGTTGCCGCTAAACAGCTGACAGCACCACAACAGCTGACGGCAATTCTGCCGACGCACTAATGTCAACGTCTAACAATAAATTAGTGTCAAAATACAATAATGTTTGTTGTACTCTATCGTTTTTGTATTATATCAACGTGTTGTTGTTAATATTATTTAAATATGGTAATGGAATTATTAAACTATTTCCACACATCTACCAACTCGATATTACAATTCTTATGTTGACATAACCTATCGTCTGTTGTAAGTACAATATAATATTTACAAACCATTGACAATGAAATATTACTGCTTATGCTAATATTTAGAATTAACAATAAATAATTCATCATACTTTCAACTAGTAAAATGTTCATATCACAGAAATCAATCTAGGCTATCTATTTACAACTCTGACCAAATTGGCTAGGCTAGGCCTACTTTTACTGCTTTGTTTGGTTAGTATTTTCATTTATGGAAAACAAAAACAAATTATGTGACTTAGGTTAGGCCTATTGTAATATTATATTAGGTAAATTAACAATATTATCAAATTAACCCAGAGGCTAGGCCTATTTGTAATGCAATATTAAGTAAACAAACAATATAATCTAGTCAAAATATAGGCTAGGCCTATTTGTTACATTACAGTGGTTTGAATTTAATTATTTTTTATTTTTTTAAATTTAACATTTAAACTGGTTGATACAATGTACTGTAGTATTGATTCCAATACTACAGTACATTGTACAGTACATTGATACAATACTGTAGTATTGATTCCAAATTTCAAGATCTACGTCTTTTTGGTACACGTTTATGGGGATAGAATTCGGTATGAAGGTATTTTAATGAGATCGCGAACCAGCTTTGTCGGGTTATGGGAACGAGATTTACGGGGTTTCAAAAGAGTCAAAATTGGGTTTTTGGCATTTTTGGATCTAAATTATCAAAATTCAACATTTGAAACTGAAAACACTTAAAAGAGCTTGAAAAAACCTAACAATTTAAAATTTGAATTTTTTAACTTGATCTCTTTTTTTCAAATTTGGAATTATTTTACTTGTTTTTTTTTTTACTCTAAACAGGTTACGGAGAAAAAAAGGTTTTCAATATTATTCTTATGGGGAATTAAAAAAAACCCTGTATCTCACTTACTTATTGACATAACTCGATCAAATTTGGTATGTAGATTCACTAGGTAGGGTTTAACTTATATTTAATTACAACACCCACATGGCGGCAACCTTCCTACCCAACCCCAAGACCCCCATGGGGTTTATGGGGAAAATTAAAAATTCCAGAATTTGATGCAATTTAGTATGTATGTGCGCTGGCAAGGGATTTCCCCGTATCTACTATCAATACCTCCATGGCAGCAAACCTACAAACTCAATTTCATGGTGTTTATGGAAAAGTTAAGAAAACCGAATAATGCTGGAAATTCGCAGGTCTGATGAAACGGGGGAATATTGAGTTCAATCCAGTAGTATACATCAATGGTGTAGACTTTCGCCACAGATATGAGATGTTGTTTAAATAGACGCGGGAGTTACTGCATTAGACTGATGCAATTCTAACCGATGTGAATTGCACTTCTGTACGTTACGTTATTATTTTGTATGATGATTCTAAACAACATACCTTTTTGGGAAACTAAACTTAGTATATACTTATATGATGAAGTATTTACATGTATAAAAACTCAAACAAATTGGCTAACAAACAACAAACAATAAAACTTAAAAAATTTCCCTAATGATTTAAAATTTATTGTTTTAAATTATAGGCTAACAAAATTATTGTATATTTAAAATACAACAAGTTTTTAAAATTATATTTTAAATATTATTTACAAAATCGGTTATCCGGCACATCCATTGACATATTCCGACACGAGTGGTGGCTATACCAATTTTGCATGTTGCTGAGGAGAGGATTCTGTATCTTTATTACTTTCCAATACAGCATCGCTTGAATGCATGAAGGCTGGGGTTCGGGTATGGGCATGGACAGGATATAATTAAGTTCCTGCCAGGTCCTGCACAATGTGTATTTCAGCCTACGTGGACGTGATTCTTAATAGTGTTCTCTACTCTTGTAGTGATGTGTACACGGTCAATTCTTATCTAGAGTATTAAACACACTCGATGATGATTTAATGTAAGTTATTTCAATTTTAAGGAATTTTTATTTGCTCATATTATTTATAACTTCGGATTACTTCCATACGTCATCATACCGTATAACCCCAAATTCTTTTGGTGCTTAACACAAAGCATATTATAGTGCCAAAACTAAAACTGAAAAGTAAGATTATCTTTATACGTTTATTATATTTTATGATAAAAATAAATAATTTAGGAGATTTGTTAGCAATTGAAAACTAAATAATTTGCTTATTAATAATGGCTAGTTAAATAAGTTAAATGTACAGAGCTACTCATGTGGAGCGTTAAACTTTAGTCCAGTATAAAGCAGCTTTAAAGCTTTGCCATGTTGTTCAACTTTATGGCAAAACAACTGTCTTCAATGTTTAAATGCTATTTCATTTGCAGGCAAGTCAGTAAAATAAATTTCGGTGATCTATAAAGTAATTATACTGAACCCACCGTCAGTCAGATTTTGAGATATTTTCATAACAATGAAATGTATTTCTTCTTATTATAAATAATGGTAATGACCCACGAGAAGTTGAACTTATATTTACCAATAGAAGGAGCGTCCCTTATATAGACCATAAATCAAATCGACCCATCCCAAAAGAATGGCAGCCTTTTCAACTTTGAAATAAAGCAATATCATTGAGACTTGACCTAAAGCAATATACCGTCTGAAATTATTGACCTTCTCAGGTCTGGTGTGGTCAAATTAATCAAAAAGCTTCTTTAACCTAGGTATAATTTGACAGAAATATTTTCATCGTCCAAGTATACAAAATGGTCCAGTTAGTTCCTTTTTGCCAAATCAAATCAAGTTATCAAACTAATATTCTTACTAGTGAGTACATATTAAACCAACGTGCTATAGTATATTTCGTTACAAGGTCCGAAAATGACGTTTTGCCTTCCACGAGATCGTATTTCAAGTTCGAGACGAAGTCGAGAACTTGAAACGATGAAGAGTTGGCAAAACGTTTTTAGCCGAGTTACAAAAGATATTTTTCATCACACTACACTAAGCAATAAGTGTTATACTAATGAAAGTTTCTTTTTTAATGACAAAGATAACTTTTTGACTAAGAGCGGAAAACTACTACGAAAAGCGTAACTACAAACCTAACCTAGCAGGATGCAGCGTGTTCCGGTTGCTAGACAACCACTTCATTTCATTATTGAATGTTGTCGTATGTTTTGTGATGCTACATATAAAAAAGAAACGTTGTTGGTACTATTGAGAGTACAAAAACACGCTTATTTCGTGCAGAATTTTAAAAAAAAGGTTTTGTGGCTGATCTCAAAGCCTTGTGATATTCAAGACTTGTTCCGCTATAGCAATGAATACAGAGTCTTATAAGAAGAACAGGCCCCATGTTAAATATTCTGCCGTTTTTTTTAATTGGGCATCTCAACACCTGGCTGCGCTGAGCGTTGGCTGTTCCAACTGCTCTACGCGCCCCCACGCCCCTCATTGTTGTAATTAATTGGGCATCTCACCACCAGGTTGCGTCAAGAGTTGGCTGTTCCAACGTACTGATACACACAGCTGGCTGTTCCAGTTCCACTACATCCCCCTCCAGCCACCGCCGCTAAAGCACCAATTCTAAATTGCAGCGTTTCATTGCAAAAAAAATAATCGTTCTTATTGAAAATTGTAATATTTTATAGTAAAAACTAGGCTACCACTAGGCCTAAATAAAAATAACTTCGGTGTTAATTTAATGTTAGATTAAAATCGTTATAAATATGTAAAAACATTGCGAAGCAATTTCTTTCAAATTAATCACATGAGAAGTTGGTCTGCGAGAAAGTTTTCTTTTAATTATTGCTTTGGTAAATTTTGTCTTTGAGAAAGTAGTTGAGAAATACTTACATTTGCACAGTTAATTTAAAGTTGGCCTAATATTTAAAACCCGTAGGACTCTTTCTATGCTTATTCAAAGGTAAAAGTTTAATTGTTGATTGGCAGGTAGCCGTGAGCCATGCCGACGGCCGTGATTAGTAATTAGCTTGTAGTTTTGTAATTACAGAAGTAGATGGTTAGTACTACCAATGTATACAGTGGTACTACTCGTGTACGTTATCAACGAGGTAAACCTAAAATAATAAGACCCATAACTAAAACTTCTTATCACAAAATATTAGTTGCATATAACTTTTTTACTAATATTAAGTTTACTTAAATATCAATTTTCCTTATTAATGTTTCCAAAAAGGTATCTTAATGTTTATTGGAATGTAATGACTCATTCTATAAATTGTTTGGATTTTAAATTAATTTAATAAAGTAACATGGCCAAAATATTTAATAAGCCCTGTTAAATCATTCATAAAAAAGGGATTTTGGCTGTGGACGAAAGCTCGTTCACGTTAAAAATTTTGTTTTAATTAAAGGTAGATATTCTTTCCAGGCCGGTCGATAATCCATAAACATTACACTCTCGTATCTTACATATCAGAAAGTTTTGTCTTGTCTAGGAACTACTACCATTTAATTTATTAACTAATATTCCAATGAGCGTTAGCGTTACATAGTTGTAAAATTTTATACATTAAACGGTGTGCAAAATCAATTTTTACCATTATACAATTCTGCCAATTCTGCCTTTCCAAGTAACATTATTAAATTTTTCCCTACAGAGAAGGCTGATAACATGGGTAGGAGGATAAAAATCTGACTAAAATTACATTTTAAACCATTAAAAATTATTTTTGCATGACCTTTTGATTCAAATTCTAGAGTACATTCTGGTTCTAACGTTCACGTTGGCCACACTTTAACGACATTGTATAATGTTAACGGCGAAAACTTAGAGGGTTACTTTTAATTAATTTTATAATTTACATTTACCTTTATAAATTCATTCTTAATTTATTTTTATTATAAATCAACTTTTTTATTTTTTGAAATAGCAATTTCATAGCACTGTTACAAATGAATGTAGAGGATAACAAATGTTTTCATAATTTTTGTTCAATTTGATTTAATATTTATGCGGCCATGAAATTTATTGAAGGCAAAGTAAATTACAAACTGGATTATACTAATAATAAAACAGCTCGATATTAATTTTTGTCAATTACCCCAAAGAAGTCTGTGGCTCAAAATAAGTAGACTCCTCGCTCTGCGATCTAGCGCCTTTAATGTAGTTTAGAATTGAAAGTTTCGCAAGATGTTGTGTTTATTACTGTTGACTAGCCTACATATTTTATGAATACAGTATAGGTTGAAAAACAGTAATTTTCAATTTTAAAATATTTAGCATTACATTATTTATTTAATCATGATTTAAAATAACATATTTTGTTTAGAAAAACAAGCATCATAGAATACTTCAGCATTGCTGGACGAAATAAGTGATGTTTAACTATATAGAGCGTAAAAAAATATAAGATTTCATAACTATGTGCTTAACAAATATTAAGTAAAAACTAGATAGTCAATACACCGTGTCATTCTTATGAAATCATAGACCGAACGACGAAGTAAGAGAGCGCGAGACTCAATGTGAATTTCTTCAAGGCACTATTAACTCAATTGCCAACGATCAAAACATTTAATCGCACATTACTCAATTACATGATGAAATTCATCTAAATGTCAACAACTTTCCCGCTGAAAGTTTGTTTCTGACCCAAAAATAAAAAAAATCCTCGCTTAGTAACTTTTTAATGTCAGACTAAATAAACAATTAAAAGTTTCCAACTTGTAAATTACATATATTTCACAAATTAAAAAATATTCATATTGTTAGATTCTGCATTTCATACAGAAACCAAATATATACGTTTTATAGAATATCAACCAGGTTGGTTAGGTCCAGGGGCGTGTAAACGGCGGCGCGCTATCCTTAAATTAACGCTGATTTCGCCGTAGATGCTAGGTTGAAGGGGGGGATTTCACGTAAAGGAACGGCACAGGAGTACAGACCGCGCAGCCAGGTGGTGAGAAGCCCAATTAAAAAAAACGGCAGAATTAAAGCCATAAGGCCTGTTCTTCTTATAAGACTCTGTATTCATTGGCTATAGGGACCATATTTCATGGCAACACAGCTAATTACAAGCAGCTCCAGGCCGATCGCCGCTAACCCGCATCTTCCGATTAATTGGTCTTAGTATCATCAATCAAGTTTGTTCACACTCTGGCGAAATTTAAAGGTTAAATGCGTAAAATATTTTCGTAATCAAAGCCATCTTGGTGTCCGTTGTTGTTAAATAAATTCATACTTTAAGAAAATTACTTCATAAAAAGTAAAATTTAATATCCATTTTTTGTGGGAAATAGTATTAAATATAATGTTTATTCAGATAATTAGAATAGGGCAAGTAAAGTTATTATAAAATAAAATATTCCTTATGGAGCCCAGAAAATCGATTTTGAAGTCTTAGACCAATTGAAAAATTTAATCATAAAACTATAGCAAATTGCTCTTATTATTGTTTGATACACAACAAACTAAGAACATAGGCTCAGTAATTTTGGGAGAAAAAATGTTTAGAAGTCCACACTCCCATACACAATTGTTGTGGTGAAGACTATAACACTTTTAATTCGATATTAATGCAGAAAGAATATTGCTTGTTTAAACTCGTAGAATATTTTAATAATATTTTACATTGCAATTCATCCGAAACAATTTAAGTCCAAAGATAATATTGTGTTGTTAAAATTCCTCGTCTTAATTCTGGAGAGTGAAAGAGAGTTAATATCGAGAACTAATAAAGATGTATGAGTTTTGCTTCGCAAGCAGTTCAAGAAGGTCATATTATCTTCTAACTTGTATCAAAATTCAACACTGTTTTTTATTTATCATATACTAGAGATCGACCACAGGTCGATTTTCTACCAAAATGTCAGTTTATCAGGGCCAAATTAGTTAAAAAATATTTAATCTAGCCTAAACAATATTTAAATTTTCCTGTTTGCTTGTCTTATCTCTATTTTGTCTTTTGTTCACCTTCACATCTGATGTAGCACTCCCCAAACCCTTGTAGTTAATATTTTTTTAATTAATCGTTTTTCTTTAGAATTTTGTTACTGCCTTACTTAAAAAAATTCAAATGTATATAATATTCCTCAAAACCTTTGGCCTTTACTTATTATTTCATTTCTGCAATATTTCCATAGATTTATCCAAGCGTTTGTTATAGGAAGGATTATCTTTAAGGTGTTGTGCAACTCTTGAAGAGGGATTCCTTTGGTCAAGGGCATTATGCCTATGCCACTTTAATCTTATACCAAAAACTTGTGTTATACCCAACATACATTGCACAAAACTCTCACTTTTATCACATTTAATTTTGTACATTTTTCTGTAATGGGAGACTGTTATACATCTAATAATAAATACCAATTGATTTAAAACCCTGGAATAAGACGCTTTTCTAAAAACTGAAGCGACACTTTTTGGGTATTTATTAGGATGAACTATGGGGATGAACTTTTTCTGAGATTTTTGATTAATGCTGTTAAATTTTTATTTATTTTATTTTACTATGAAATAATAAAATAAAACAAATTAAATTTAAAGTTGGGTTTCCTAATCATGTTGTCACTAATTGTAGTGTCGTATCCATTGTTGTGAACTATTTGTTTAATTACACTTTTATTTATAATATTCATTCGGTAGGTGATAAACAATGTGTAAGTAGCCTGAAAACCAAGGATCTAAAAGCTAGCTATTTGTAAATAAATGGGTGGTTCGACTCTATGGGAATCACTAAATCTGACTGAGTTGGTTTCTTACGTACACATTGAACTAAAAACTATCCCCATTTCTCATTATATTTACAATTTAGATAATGAACAGTGTTTTTATATTCCATTTCCTTTCTTTTTTTAATAAATAGATGTACGGATTTCGTTAAAGTAAAAAACAACTAGGGGACTGGACTGTATTCTCGTGACCTTTTAACCTTCATTTACATATTAATAATTATAAAATTTAATATGCTGACATGAAGATTTTTTTTATTTAAAACTTTATCTCATTTTAAAAGTTTTAAGAGGAAATTCGCAATATATTATGATGACTCATGGAAGTGGGCCTCCCATGAGTCATCAATCCGGATCGTGATATATTTTGTAGAACCATCGAAAGTAATTTTGAAAGGTTAATAAACTACAAGACTGGACAAAGACAAGACTCAGACCTCAGCAAAGATGAAAAGCCTGGAGGGCAGTAGGCCTACAACTTTTGAACTGTGGTAATGTCTAGTCCTCAATCAGTGTACTGTATGTGTTATGATTATTTATTTTTTGTGTATTTTTTTTAATTTGACAACCGTTATAATGAAAACATTTTAACTTGTTATCAACCACAAGATTGGCTTGTGTTTTGATGGATCGAAATGCAACTAAAGATGTCTTGTGATTCACACTAAACCAGTCTTAAATGAACCCTACATAAACTGTTACACAACAAGGCTAAACACGTAAGAGTCTCTATTTGACTGTCATATTAGCGAATTTCAACATAGGGAATACGCTATTACGGTAGTAGCCATGGTAAGACCTAAGCCCGGGACCACTTTACTGTTTCATTTTGAGGTCCCCAGAAGCCAAAAACACCATTCGTTCATTTTCATATATATATATATATATATATATATATATATATATATATATATATATATATATATATATATATATATATATATGTGTCCGTGGCACTGATAACTTACGAAGGGGACCTCCGATTTTGATGAAATTTGGTATGGAGGTGTAAGACCAGGTCTATTTTCATGAGTTCGCGAACCAGCATTGTCGGGTTATGGGAACGGGGTTTTATGGGGTTTCAAAGGGGTCAAAATGGGTTTTTGGCATTTTTGGACCTTAATTTTTAAAATTCATCAATTTTAACTGAAACCATTTAAAACAGCTTAAAAAAACAAACAATTTGATATTTTGAATTTTTATCATAGCATAACTGGTTATGGAGAAAATCCAAAAATGTGTTTTCCATGTAATTCTTACGGGAAATCAAGAAAACCCTATATCTTGCTTATTTATTGACATAACTTAATCAAATTTGGTATGTACATTATCTATATAAGGTTTAACTTATACTTGCTTACAAAACCCATATGGCAGCAAACCTACATATTCACCCCCATGGCGTTTATGGGGAAAATGAAAAATTGCCAGAGTTTGATATAATTTAGTGTTTACATTCACCAATTATTGATTAACTTAGATTTTCTAACAACAACCAATGGCAGCAAACCTGCATACTCGATCCTATGGTGTTTTTATGGGGAAAGTAAATAATCTGAAATTCCATTGGAAATTCGCTGAGTACGCAGGTCTGCTGCGACGGGGGTATTTTTATTGAATATCTTAGCATTGAATAATAATAATTTCGAAATAATGACGATTCATCTAGAAATATGGCAGTCATTTAATAATAATCAGAAAAGCTCTTAATTAAATCTCTTAAATCTCTTAACTCTCAAACTATTTACATATTTACATAATAAAAACTAGTTTTGAACAAAATAATAATAATGATAAAAAATAATAAAATAAGTGAAAACCATCAAATGTATCGCGACAGCAAATGGTTACAAAGAAAAAATGATAGACAAAATGATACGAAGAAAAATAAATAAATCATCAAAGCATATAACTCAAAATGACAAAAAAGTGAGTACTTATGTCTACCATTTAGCGCTATCCTAAATAAAAGCATACGAAAAACATTTGCAAACAGTAACTATAATTTAAGTTTCAAAACAAGAAACAACGCATTTCAACTTATAAATAAATTAGTTAAATCAGAAAATACAGTTGTTGACAAATTTGAAAAGTGTGGGATAAACAGATTCCATTGAAGTAATTGCCAACAATAATACGTCGGCCAAACTGGAAGGTCATTCAAGAAAAGATACGCCGAGCACATACAAGCAATAAGATCAAAGTACCAGGTCAACCGAGCCTTGCTCGTTGGTTTTAATTCACTTTTAATGTGAATGTCATGGTAATAAAGCTATTACATGTCCACCAACAACCAACTATACCTCTTCACAGTTAACAGCTGTTAAAAAAGACTGCTTAACATGTATGTTCCTCTATTTTGGTTTACCTTTCGTTGTTATTTCGTCACCAAAGTAGCAACCCATAAGACCAATGTTGAAAATTACGATTTTTAAACTTAAATTTAGACCAAATTTGATTTTTTCTGGGGTTAAGGCTGTCTCTAAACTTATTTTTGGGCCAAAACACTCTTAAATGCAAAGTTTAAGCAAAATCTAACCGCTAGATTTCGAGATCGTGGAACACACATCCCTTCAGAAATTGCTCGTATTATAGTATAGGATAATATGACTAACCAGAAACCAAACTTCGCAGAGCACGTACTACAATCAGATCACAGCTACCAGACAGTGAAAGAGAACTTAACAATTCTAGATTTTGAAAACAAAGCAGCAGAATGGATATTAAAGAAGAATACTATATATATGAAAGTTCCCAAGAAGACCAAGATAATATTCTAAACATAATGCAAGTCCATAAACAAAACCAAATTTTTTACCAAATTATGAAAATAAAGAAAAGTAAAAAGTAACACCTACCCCATCTGAAAGGAATAAAAAAACATCTGTTTTAATGAGTTATTTGTTAAAATGATAAACAAATTTCTAAAGTTATTAGGTACTAAGTTTTAATAAAAATAATCCTTCACTGTGACCATGACATAATTGTCGAAACACGTGTTAGTGAGAATAAAACCACAAAAAAGGGTACTCATGTTTCATTTTGTAAGTATACATATATATGAAAATGAACGAATGGTGTTTTTGGCTTCTGGGGACCTCAAAACGAAAAAGTAACATGGTCCCAGGCTTAGGTCTTACCATGGCTACTACCGTAATAGCGTATTCCCTATAGGGAAATTCGCTAAAAAATTAGCAAGAAGAAACAACTAATTAAACTTATTTTCACATAAAACGAGTTTTTTTTGTACATAGGTTAATATATTCTGATTCTTCGCGTACTAACAAAAATAAAAACTTGATTTAAAGAAAAAGATAGAGAAATACCCCCGTCGCAGCAGACCTGCGTACTCAGCGAATTTCCAATGGAATCTTGGTATATTTTCTATTTCCCCATAAAATCCATGGGGATGAGAGTATATAGGTTTGCAGCCATATGGGTTTTGTTGGTAGATATAAGTTCAACCCTACCTAGTGAATGTACAAACAAAATTTTATCCGGTTATGGTATTCTTTTTATTTTCCCCATAAACCCCATAGGGGTGAGTACTTAGGTTTGCCGCCATATAGGTTTTGTAAGCAAATATAAGTTGAACTCTTCCGAATGAATGTACTTACCAAATTTTATCAAGATATGTCAATAAATAAGCAAGATAGAAGGTTTTGTTAATTTCCCATAAGAATAACATGGAAAACATAGTTTTTGGATTTTCTCCATAACCATTTAAGCTAGGTAAAAAATTCAAAATACTAGATTGTTTGTTTTTTTAAGCTCTTTTTAATGGTTTAAGTTAAAATTGTTGAATTTTATAAATAAAAGTAAAAAAGCAAAAAAACCCATTTTTTACACTTTTGAAACCCCATAAAACCCCGTTCCCATGGTCCGACCATGGTCCGATCATTCTAGTTCGCGAACTCAACCTAGCAGACGCTGGCTTACACCCCGTACCGAATTTCATCAAAATCGGAGGTTCCGTTCAAAAGTTATCGTGTTAACGGACACACACACACACACACACACACACACACACACACACACACATATATATATATATATATATATATATATATATATATATATATATATATATATATATATATATATATATATATATATATATACATATATATCAATTTGAACGAACGGTGTTTTTGGCTTCTAGGGACCTCAAAACGAAAAAGTATCATGGTCCCGGGCTTAGGTCTTACCGTGACTAATGCCGTAATAGCGTATTCCCTATAGGAAAATTCGCTAAAAACAATAATACATGGAATTTTAACTAACATGGAATCGGTTCTGCATGAAATATAAACTGTGAACACAGGGCTGAACTTGTAAGTATCTATTTTATTATATTTATCAGGTGACAATGCTGTTTAAAATAATAAAAAAATGACATAACATAAGTTTCAATATCCACTATCAAACATAATTTATCTCAGAAACGTCTGAATCAAAACTAATCCACACCTGCCGACGACGACCACTGTCGACATTTCATTATTCTCTGCGAATTCCAAAAACTAACTAAATAAAAATTAAAAATTCCCCACGTCGATCTACAATAAATTTTATTATTCCGTCTCAGTTTTTTGTTATAAGGAACTGAAAAAAAACATTTCTTGAAGAACAAATCTTAAAATGGGTTTGTTAGGCCAAAAATTGAACTTTACTACCATGGATTGTAAGGCACATAAGAAAACACCCATATCGTAACGTAACATAAATCTTTTTAATTGAATTAAAACAATGACTTTTAGTAACATTTATACAACAAAGCTGAAGCTGCTTCGAGATATTTTAGTATTTTATTATTTATATTATTTTTTAAGTGGTATACCTTATCCAAAATAATATACTGTATATTTTATAAATATCACTTATGGACGTATTAAACCATAACTAAACTACTTGACTTAGATCCTCTAACTCATAAATTTGAAATCTAAGAATATAATGAGACGAACAAACAAGTTAATTCCTATTTAATTATTTTATCTTTCCATCGCTTCCCCTTTAATGTTTCGGTGTTGAAACACAAGTCAAGTGTGTAACTAATACGGGGGTACAGAAAAGTATGGAAAGACTTCGTAATTTTATCATTGATTTAATAAGAGCATTTAATTAGAGCCTGCAAAATCAATGTTGTGACAAACCATTCCATAGCGTTTGGTCATTGTTGTTATTTAGTAATTGCTGATTTTGTAGTTTGAAGCTATGTTTGATAGTTAACAGTGTGTTCCAACAGAAAAAAACAAACATAACCTAAATGACATTTTGTATACAGTGTAACATTTAATCTGTTGCAATTGAAGTGGTAGGAAAAATGTTGCTTCTAAAAAAATAAAAATCTTGGTTCACTCAGCTGATTCTTCGAGCGGCCATCTACAGTTCTCGAATGCCAATGATGTACTTTGGGCTCTAAATACACAAATTCCTATACATTACACAATTGAGAATGACAATCCTCGTAACGGCTAGTCCGGGTAGTAATAGATAAGTTATAACACTCAGTTATTATTTTTGAAATATTAAGACTACAACGAATATTAGGCTTTATATGTCAATCATTATGGTGTTTGTAGTAGATCATCGTATATTTTTCATAAAAAGATGTTTACCACAGAAGATTTGTTTTTATACACTTAGATAGTCGCTATCCTAGTTACTCTTGATGGTGTCTTGGATCCATTTGTAATAAAGTGGAATATTTGTGTACAACTGAGGGTTCCCCTCGCATCCATTTCCACCGGCATAGAGTCCATACACTGCGTCGTCCACCACTATCGGGTCTCCCGTGTCGTGCTGGAACATATCACCATTAATGTTGTTATTTTTTAAGAAACTAGGCAGAAATCATGGGTTTCGTATGATATAGTTTTTTATACTTAAACAGTTAAACAATTTTTTTTAACTTTAAACTATTTGTATAGCTAATGTTTAGCTTATTCTAGTCTTGAAAGACATATTTTCTTGGGTGAGGTGATTGTTGTTGTTGTTGTTGTTGTTGTCATTGGTGGATAAGGAGTTCCCGGCCGAACCGTTAAGCACGTCAGCCTCTAATGGACATTTTGTACAAGCCTCCGGAAGGATTGGGATATTGAAGGAAAAGAGAGGGTGAGAGACGGGACATCAGACGGCCATTTGACCATTCAGAGGGCCAACCCCCTTGTACTGTGACGACGGTTCGCTCTGCCCTCTACAGCCAACCGACTGTCCTCTCATGTTCCAGCTAGGGGTTTACATGGCCGATGCAATCCTCACCTTCCGCTGACTAGAACATGAATGGATTATGAAGGAAGGGAAATTGTCATAGTGGAATTGTCATAGTGGAAAGACTTGCCACAGTGTTATGACAACTCCATTTGCCGACCAAATGTCAACTTTGCATTAGCATAACCCAGTTGTCAAGTTGTCCTGGGATGGTGAGGTGATTATTATCTGAAGTTGTTTGAGATTTTTTGTGAGTGTATTTAAGATGAGTGACGACAAAAAATCTCAAACAACTTCAGAGAATGTTTAGCTTGTTGATCAATTAAATACACATAAATACATCAAGTAAAATTTGAACATTAAAGTATGAAAATTGTTAAATATCTCCAGCTAAACTCTGCGTTTTGGCAAAATTTATCTAGTAAAGTGGATTGAAGTGGGGTTAATAATCGTCGTCCAAAACGGACGACGGATGCATGATCGCGTTCATCTGTCCCAATACTAATGAGACGTCCGATTGTTTGTCGTCCGAAAAGAAACAAATCCATAAAAGATCCATTTGAATATGTATTAGAGCAAATTTCACAAATAAACAAAAAAATTGCTTGTAGACTATATTTCAAAGGTAATATTTTTATATGTGTGCAGTATCAACTGTGGGTTTAAAAACAATTCATATGAGACAAAACTGTTATATATATAAATAGTTTTTTAATACTTAATTTATAACTGAAATCTATTTGTAGTACTTTTTGATGAAAAATTATGTTTATCACTCGACCGACAGATTTTTTTCTTTGTTTAATCGCAATTTAGTGAAAAAAAAAACAAAAACAAAACCCACTTTAGGTTCTAGTCATGAAAACGACCGTTAAAGAAGTTAAAACAAAAAAATAATAATCGAGCCCAGAACCATTATAGTGAAACGTTATAATATTGTTCAATTCCAACAATAGTTTTCTAAGGTAACACCGTATATAATTAGAAAGTCCTAAATAATACGATAAATTACTTCATAAGGTGCCACGTCCTTATCGAAGGTGCAGATGAAACGAGTTGTCCAATCATTCGGGTATTTCTTAGCACATTTCTTTTTGTCATACACTGTCACTGTTCCTTCAAGCAAGACTAGTGAGATTGTATAGTTCTGGAACAAAAAACGACAAATTTAGACATAATTAAAGTTACCAGTTCTGCTCCGCAATCTAATGGAAATTACATTTTTGATATAATTTGTATATACCCAAAGTTTACACCGGTATTCATGTTAGTAAATTAAATAATAAGAATAGTTTACACAGGGAGTAACGTAATTGATTATAAAACTTTGGAAATAGGTTCTTTTTAAACCTATTAAACCTATTTTGTTTTTTTGGGTCATTTTAAATAAAAAAATAAGAATTACATTTTTTACTCTTTTTTTACGAATCCAAGATGACCAAATTCAGACCATTGTAACTTAATATATGTACAAAATATATGAAAAATAAAAACAAACAAACAAAACTCTAAGTCTTTATTTGATATTTAAAACCACTCTCACATTTATCGTTTTGACTGCGCTGACAAAAAATCTCTTTAAAATGAAATCTTATCTTTTTTTGCTTGTGTCTATGCCTAAGACACTTTACTTACAGAATACCAGAAACGCTTTTAAGAAAAGTCTAAAACCATCAGTGGGGTGGACATAACGGGAATTGAACTCGTGACCTCTTGAACCAAAGTCCAAGACGCTAAACGTTAGGCTAGCAAGATGGCTAAAAATATTAAATTCATCTTATCTAACCGAATTATATCCCAATCGATAGAGAAAAGTTCACTAAGTTTTCTAAAAAAAATACCATCTGCCTTTCTTTGAGTCCTAAATAAAAACATCCAGTATAAATGGCTACGAAAAAAAACTGCCATACGAAATACAAGGTGAGAAATTTATTTTGTGTATAATTTGTAAATCTTATTGATGCACTTATTAATACACTTATTAAAATAAAAAATACAAAAAATGCATGTTTTCCATATACTTGAGAGAAAAATTGTCGTAGTAAGTACAATTACTCAAAAGTTACATGCGCAACATTATTCCAAGATTTATTATTTTTCTAATAACAAGTTTAACTGTACGTTAAATATTTAAAAAAAATTTATCGATGTGCTACGAACAAAAATAAAATGAAAATATTAACAATAATAAGAGTAGTGCATGAAAAAACCTACTACAGACGCTCCTCCCCAACCAAGAATCGTTGTCTTTGTGTCTGCTGCAAGTTCCTTGATGCCCAACTTGATGGGTTGCACCTTCTTGTTAAACTTGATCGGTCTGTCAAGCTTCACCAGAGCAATATTCCAATCCCAACTACCATTGTAGTTTGGATGGGAAAACACCTAACGCAAATTATTACAGAGAAGTTGTTTTAAAAAAACAAGGACAACTATGAAATTCCTTATGGTTTGATAAATTCTTAAATTTGAGGTACAGCTTGGATTTTACTTAATTTTTTAAATTTAAAACGAATGTACTATATAAGTTCATACGAATAAAAATAGGCATGGTGTCATCACTATGACCATGTTTTCTGTATTGCAAGATAAGTTCATAAATAGTAATTTAAATAATCACCTGTTGTTTAATTTGCTACATGACTCTAAAATAAAGGCCTAAAAATCTATACACATTAAAGTTTTTCTTTGCAATATTATTCTTAGTGCATGTTTAGATTAAAATACTTAGTGTTAGCGTATTTTAATGTGATAAAGTGTAAACCAATTTGGCAAGAGTTGATTCACGCACAACACAAATTATTTAACCACTTTTCTCTTTTTCTGTTAAATAATACCCAATACATTACAACGCAAAAATGATTGCTTATTATTTAAGTAATCTTAACAAAAAAGAATTAAGCAATGCTTTATCATAGTAACAAGTAAAACAAAACTATATGTACCTCCAGGATTAACAATATGATCTTCAGAATTATATGATTCCGAATCTATAAGTTCATTGATTTTTATTTCTAAGATTTGCAATATTTTCGTATGTCTTATGACTACCAAAAATATTCCAAATCCAAAAAAGATAAAAAAATCAAAAAAAGGATTCATGTTTAATAATGTTTAATATACTTTCCATGTTTAATATACTTTAAAAGAATACATAATTTTTTTAACCTAAGACGTATTCCTTCGTCCCAAAAATCCTATTTATAATGTTTACACTGTTTTGAAAAAGGTGATTTTTTGTATATAATGTTATGTTCCTGGAGCTGCAAGTTATCAACACTAGAAGAGCTAAATGAAAAATAAATGAAAAATAAAAACTAAAACTAAATTTACCTCGTATTTCATAAAATATTGCCCTCCTTGGTAGTATTTGTTGCTTCCAACTCGGAAAAGAAGATAGCCCATATCCAAGCTACAGCATAAAAATGTATATAAACGGTAGGTCCAATAATAGTAAAACTAACCTGTATAAGTAGTATAGTATACTGTCGAAGTTAAGTATTAAAAAAAATTAAACATTTAAATTAAAGCTCCGGTCTGCTTGAGCCCGAATGCCGCCTCGCAGCCGCGGCCGTAGCGCTAGGCGAGTTTTATGGCTGCAGAGGTTTACGTTAATCATGTTTTAAAATTAACTCATTAAGATAGTGAGTCTTAACTTGTTCTAAAATTAGAAAGACGGATATCGCCTCCTCTGGTCTTAGAATTGGTAAATAAAATTTCTAATTTAAGTTATAACTGTCTAAAATCATCTGTTTTTCTCTAGTTGGGAACCGTTATATCCTCACTTATCAGAGTAAAGTAATATCAAAAATATAATGAAATGAAATGAAGTTTTAAATACTGTTAAGTTCTATACTATGAGGTCTCATACTATTAAATTATGTTATTAAATGTCTTACAAAACATTGAAAGCCGTAGTAAGCACCCATCTTTCATTCAAAATAACACCAGCACCTGAATAATGTCCAGCCCACAAAATTGATACCTGAAAAAGATAATGCACTTTTTTTTAGAGATATACGCATTTTTAGTTGAGAAACTATCAAACAAGCAGGATTTATGTGTTGAATTAGCAATTTGGATAGTTGAGCCAAACAAAAATATCGTCTTCTTACTATCATTATGGTCTCTATGAATAGAGAACAATGCCATAAACCCGACCTAAAAGGAAGAACGAGTCAAAAATGGCAGGCGATCAAACTTTGCTTTAAAACCATCTCGCCTAAAACAAAAAATACAAGAACTTCCAATAATTTTAGTTATGACTTGAATAATTACTTGATAATCAAATGATATTATAAGAACAATTGAACCATGGTAGAAGGTGCCATTTTTTATATAAAAATCCTAATGCGAACATCTACTAAAAAGTAATTAAGAAGTTTAAAGTGTTGAACAGGATATTTTGTAAAAAGCCTGTTTAAAAAATTAACTGTAAATGGGAATGACAATGACTTCAGGAGTTCATTGTAAGAACTAGGTTGTCGTGATCATGGAAATTTAACTAGGGCTTTAGATTAAATCTATGCTGTCTTTGATTTCTTAACCGTTCAGTAAACCGGCCACCATGTGTCATATTAATAAATTGCGGTGCAGAGCACCTGAGTCAATATACAGCATAATAAAAAGCTAAACTCTAAAATAAAGTTTTTGATCTCTCGATAGTTTGATATAACCAAACATGACCACAGTACAATTTACTCTAAACCATACTCTACTACCAGTCCCTATAGAGATTGCTGATCCAATTATATCCTTATTTTCTGTGTTAACTAGGTCAGAGCACTGCTTTATAATTTTGTCTTTAGAAAAAATAGACTTTAAAAAACCTGGAACAAAATTATAGGAAATTAAACAATATTTTAACACATTTTCCATGATTTCATATCTTTCCTGGAAATGACCTACCAGTAGAAAACTTTAAATGTAAGTGTGGGTTTATTTGGACATCAAATTAAAGGTCTCAATAAGTAAAGAACAACGCCGTAAACTCAATTTCAAATGGATAAACGGTTCAAATATGGCAGTCGGTCAAATTTAACATTAAAATGATACTAACTAAACATTAGTACGCAATAAGTTCTGAAATATTCAACCTTTTAAGGAGGGATTTGGGGCGAATTGCTCTGAAATGTAAATAGTTTAAAATGATGCTATTATAATCTATTACAAGATATGGCATCGAATAATTCAGTTTTCAAAAATACTTCTTTTGGGGAAGCCCCTTAGAGAAAGTTTGCTATAACTTGTGCTATGTTATGTATCATATCATTTTAAAGGCTTTAGAATTAAATTCAATCGGCCGAAAACCTGAGATGATGTGTTATCAAAATGAATTGAAATATTTTATCGGATTGTAGGAGTGAAAACTTTAAAAACTAATATTCAACTTATAATACTCAGTTGAATTAATTTACCTTCTGTTAAAATATAAGGAATGGGGTTTCCTTCATTAGATGAACAATTTGTTTACTACCAGAGAAACATACTATTTGTTGAGCTGTCGAAATGAAAGACTTTAACGAATCAACGATATCAACGATTTTACCCTCGTGTTTCCAATATTCTTAGGCTACAAGTTGATCATAATATATTTTATGGTACAGTAATTGTAAAAACTTTTATTAACAGTAAAATCAAAAATCCATCGTAAAACACAACTGATTTTTTTGTAGCCAGGAGTTGCATAGAAATAAAGTTATACTAACTGTTAACTAAATTAGAAGAGAGGATAAAATGAGAAAACTTACAATAAATGGATATTTAGTCACAGAAGTAACATTTCCATTTATGATGTCAAGGGTTCGGTGGTCTCTTCCGTTTCCCTTTAAATCATCCTTTTGAAATCTCTTAATTTCTCGACCGTCAACACTGAAAACACCTATAAAAACAATTTGTGGTTATCATGTTTAAAAGCTTTAGTTTTGGAAGAATAAAATAAATTTGATAATAATTTCATATATTTCAAAAAAAAGTTTTTATTGAGGTTGCATTTACAATTATATACCTCTACAAATTACTAAAAAAATTTGATGGAGGTTAATATTCTGATAATGTGTTCATTTACTCGATTTGATTTTTCACAAAAGGAAAGAGTTTCTCATTTCAGAGGAACAGAGAAAGTACAGGGAAGTGAATTCATCCACGTAAAATCCTAATATAACATGACTGTTGTCTCATGCTGTCTACGGAAACGCTCCACCATGTCGTTCACACAAGGAAGGTAACTTGTAGTCATAATGCTTTAAAACAAACCAACTTTTTCTATTACAGCAAAAAGCGAAGAATAACATTGTTTGCTATGGTCAGTTTCAATGCGAAAGAGAATCCAGAAACTGAAAAAGGCTTTCTGGCAGTTAGTCCTTGCGAGGGTTGTGCTTCTGTCCATTGGATAGTTATGTAGTAGCGATTTTGCAAACCTGTTTTAGAGAATCTATCATATCCCCAAGGATAAGTCAAAATCAACAATTCAGGGATGAAAACCAAATCATCGACAGGTCTTTAGACGGCACGGGTGATCCACAAAACTGTCCATCTTGATGATTTAGAGAGTTGTATAAGAAAATATTTATAGCGGTATAATTTTAACGCATGTTCTCTTTCGCAAGTATTTGAATAGGCATAAACTTAAACTTTAAACTATAACTTCTTTCACTGTAAAAAGCTCTGATGTTTGGAAATTAAAAACAGCGTCATCAAATACTTCTTGATTATAAACCATCCTTCCAGAATAGAGATCCTGTTTGGCATTTAGTATGGGATTATCCAAATAAACTATATTTATTATATAATGAGTGGCTCAAAGGTTCAAAAGTCCCTATCATCCTATTGAAATAATAGACCTTAGCGTGTTACCAATTCTTTTACTTTGAAAGTTTATAGAAGATTTAATTTTTATCAATAATATTTTAGAAATCGTTTGCATAGATTTGCTTTTAAAGTAGCTTTACAATCTTGAGAGATACCCGTCATTAATTAACATTTAATTTTGTCTACAGTTGAAACCTATATCGATCCAAAAATGTTTTTATTAAGATATCACACTTTTTGAGCTAAAACGAAAAATTAACATACAGTTGAAAAGTGGCAACGAGAAAAAACTTAACGCACCCATTCAAGGATTAGTACATGTTCAATAGTGTTCATTAGACACCATTCTTTTTTCAAGAATTTGATTATCTTTTCTATCCTTAAGTTGAATTACTATTTTCGCTCCTTTCAGATTTCCTTATTTCTTGTCGTCACAAAACAGATTATCTTAAAGTACAAAGTCTTCATTCATGGTAAATTTTCGGCTCTCCTAGTTCCAACATGTATTTTCGTATAAACAAAGTGAACTTTTTGTGAAGGCCTTAAATTTCATTTTTTATGTAGACCTGCTTCGCTGGTGAAAGACTACTGGTGCTCGTTTTAAAATCAAACCAAAACATATGTTCTATAATAAGCAGACGTTTTTTTTCTTTTACTCCGATGATATTTTTATGGAGAAAGTTTATTACAAGTTCGTGGTAAAATTATGGACATGCCCATATTTTTCCCTCATGCATGGAAACCAGGCCTTTAATTTGAGCCCTCTTCGATCTTCCTGAAATTTGTAAAACGCTCAAAATATTGCTAAATAAATTTCGCTTACAGAATTATATGTATAGATTAAGAGTAAATTAATTCTATACTCACTGAAAACACAAACAAACAACGTAAACCACCATAGAAACATACTGAAAAAAACTTTTAAAATACTTAAATATCTTACTGCACTCTTTGGACTTTTACTTGAACAGTCAAGTGAATAAGATGCTCAATTTCATTTTAAGTGTTATTTAAATAGGTTTTAAAATCTAAATCGCATAGAAAATCCAATACTCAAGATTAGAGGTTTCCACAAAACAATTTCATGATATTTGTCCTTGTTTGATAACACTCCACTTAAACATCAAAAGCAAAGAAAGCAAAAACAAATATCCTCATAAACTATTATTAAGTTTAATAAACCATACCTTACAAAAGTCTCAACTATGAGTATGGTCATCATACAAGATTTTTACTAAATCAATATATGTCTTTACAATAACAAAATTATATTATAAAACAACGAATATACAGGTTAATCCTAGAATCTAAAGTTTAATTTTATAAATTATATATATATATATCGTATGGCATTAATAGCCAGCCACCAACTTCACAAAAATATAATACATTCTCTGAGGTGCTTAGCACCTGCGTCAAAAAATTTAAAAACTAAACTAAAAACATAAAGTTATGATCTCTCTTTACAAAGCTAAATCCAGGGCGCTAAGCCATTGCAGCCCAGCTTCACTTGCACAATGCAGCCCAATCAATCCTTCGGGGAAAGCACTCAAAGGGCACTCATTGACTATGTGAGTCATAGTCTGCAACTCCGCTCCACAGCGGCATGACTGGTCTTCTGTCATTCCCCATTTGTATTTCCAATAATTACATCTTCCCACACCAGTGCGGAATCGATTGAGAACGGTCCACTGCTTCCGAGGAAGATCCATACCACTTACTGCTAAGGTTGGGTCAGCAATTAAAAATTGATTCCGGCCTTGGAAAGAGTCCCAGGAGGAAGTCCAGTCGGTATGGATGGAAAAGTTTGTCTCCGTCAACTGGGATGCTGTCCGCAGTGGTGGTCTTCGGGACCTCAATCTGCCCGTCTCCTGGGGTAGGTAATCATGGATGGGTAGCTGTGGATTGGATACGATCTTATTATATTCCCTAGTAAGTGCCTCCCTTCGTCTTATTTCAGGTGGAGCGATATTACACAGCACTGGGAGCCAGGGTACAGGTGTTGCCATGAGTGTACCACTTATGGCTCTCATAGTCCTGTTCAGTTGGACGTCGATCTCTCTGACATGCACACTGTTCAGCCACACGGGAGCACAGTACTCTGCGGTTGAGTAAACCAGGGACAAAGCAGTGGTTCGCAGAGCTTGTGCATTAGCTCCCCATGTGGAGCCAGCAAGGTGATGGACAATGTTAGTCCTAGCTCTCACCTTGGCTGCTGTCTTTTGTAGGTGGCTTTTGAATGTGAGAGACCGATCTAAACACCGTCAAATACGATTTTAAGCTTTTGGTGGGCTAGTCTATTGTTCAAGTGAAAGCAAGATACCTCGGTTTTAGTTGGGTTTGGATTTAGCTTCCAGGCCTTAAAGTATTCACCGATGGTCTTGAGGTCATTTGTTAGTACTTCCTCAGCGTGTCGGAATTCCTTGTGCTGATAAGCCAGTGCAATATCATCCGCATAGGCAAACTTTAAGGAGCAAGTGTCAGGCATGTCGGCAGTATACACATTAAACAGCAGTGGGGCAAGCACTGACCCCTGTGGCAGGCCATCTTTTAATTGCCTAACAGTACTTTCCTTGTCCCAAATATACTTTAATCATCCTATTGGAGAGCATCGAGTTGAGGAGACGCAACAGGAAAGGGCAAGGAATCAGGTTATAAAATTTAATGAGAAGGCCTTTTCTCCAGACAGTGTCATAAGCTGCAGTAAGATCTAAGAAAGCAACAGAGGTTTTCATTTTTCGCTCAAACCCATTCTCGATGAAGGAAGTAAGAGCTAGAACCTGGTCACAACAGTTGCGCCCAGGCCTAAACCCAGCTTGTTCGACGGGGATGCTGGAATCCAGAACAGGGAGGATTCTGTTGTATATCAACCTCTCGAGCAGCTTATAACAGACACTAAGAAGAGCTATGGGTCGGTAACTTTCTGGCAGTTGTGGATCTTTATTTGGCTTCAAGACAGCTATTATTTTCGATCTTCTAAATATACCAGGCAAGTCGCCGGTTTCCCTTATGGAATTAAAAACTGCAAGAAGCCACTGTCTAGCCTTTTTACCCAAGTGTTTTATGAACTCCGGGAAGATTTCATCCATACCTGCTGCTTTGCCAATTGGCATAGCGTCAATCGCCACATCCAGCTCATCTACTGTGAAAGGTCTGGAGACTTCCAATGACGCTTGCCGACTTTCCTTAATTTCATTAAGCTTAAAATTTATTTTCCTATCTGCGGACGTACGCACCGGTTTAGATAGATAGGAGAGGCGTTTTGCAATAACACAGGGGTGAGGTTGCGGGTTTTTCATTTGGCTTACCAGTGGAGAGCTTCCTTAGTAGAGACCAAGCTTTCCGACTACTGCGGGTGAAGTTCAGATTTTCAACAGTTTTCACCCATTTCTCTCTCCTGGAGTTGTCGAGAGAGTTAAGGAGTTGGTCCGCTACATCTCTGTCGGCAGTGTCAGTGAACTCACTGTAAAGGTCTTCGCACTCTTGACTCCATCCTGGTATGTACTCTTTCCTAAAACCTCTTGGGATAGACGCTTTAGCGCAAGACAGAACAAGTCGTGTGAACCGATCATAGTTTTTTATTTTAGGGGGGATGAACCTGATGCCTTTGTCAAGCCTGGAAGAAAAGGCCTCCCACTCAGCATTTTTAAAGTTCCACCTAGGCCGAGGAAAAGATCTTACGAGAGGAATTTGGATTCCCACTGATATCAGAACAGGCCTATGCTGAGAGTGAGGAAAAGCATCTAGGACCCTTCTGCAAGTTGGTATGGGTGTTGCTGACCGGTCACGAGAACAAAAGCACAAGTCTGGGGAGTACCCACGACGCCATCGGGCAGAATGGAAAGTGTGTGGGTCCTTGGCATTAAATACCAAGAAAAGGTTGTTATTTTCAGCCCAGCTTGTAAGACGAGTGCCATTTTCATCATCGGACGAGTATCCCCACTGTGTGTGATGACTGTTAAAGTCACCTACATATACTACAGGATGTTCAAAAGATGGGAGAGCTGTATCTGGCCACTGGATGTTCGGTGGTTTGTAGACATTGACAATGGTAGTCTCAGATACCTTAACAGCAATAGTAAATATGCTGTTCACACAACTTTTGTGGGAGACTGATACGTCGTCTATGTCTTGCCTCACGTAAGTCGCCACACCATAGACCCTGTGTCCTATTTCCTCCACAAGCCTATATCCTGTGATGTTTCCCCTCGCACTGTTCTCTAGGTCTTCTACATGTGTTTCTTGTAGTGCGAGGACATCGACATTATTTTCTCGCAGCACCTTGCTGAGGCAGTCACTTTTTTATTTGCTCAGACCCTCTACGTTCAGATGACATATATTTAAAACGGAGACTACATTTCTAAAATGGCTCTGGAAAGGGCCGTTTGAATTTGGTCTGGCAGCTGGCATAGCTGAGAGATCACTCGCGTGATAGTTCAGCTGTCAAAAATTGTTGTTCGTTTAGCACCACCCAGGGAGTACGTGCAGCTTTAATGGAATGCTGCGGACGCGAACAACATCACTCCCCAAGGACATATTTTATAAATTAATCAAGACTCAATAACTGAAGTAACATATTTCCTTTTCAAGCAATATCAAAATCTACACCAAAAGCTACCAAAAGCTGTAGCGTTTACCAAAAGCTACACGTACATTTTTCTTCATTGAAATAAAATCTGCGAAATATTCCTGTTTGTATATTTTACCAGCCATGATCTACATGAATTAATTCTTAATAAACCGTCATACCGGGCGTCCACAAAAATGGTTCATTGGATCATAGTTTAATTCGTTTCACTTATCTTCTATTTCATACCACAAGTGGAAATGGGAGCCAAAGAAATGCTTTCAAGTCTTATAATCAATAATGTATACAATATTAGGCATCTCGCTAGCCTAACGGTTAGCGTATTGGACTTCGGTTCAAGAGGTCACGGGTCCGATTTCTGGGGTGTCCATAGACTTTGATGGGTTTGGACCGCTTTCCCTTAAAAGTGTTAAATGTACTCTGTACAATCTCTTAACAAAATTCCCCTGGCGTAGACATACAATATATATTTTTTCACAGGGGTTATTTCACTATTTGTGCGGTCTCTTTTTAAAATGTTTTACAGTTGTCATGATAGGGTGGACTTGCCATCCTAGTTCAAAGAACAATCACAGTCCAGGTCCATTATCTGCCACCATGGGCATTGATCCATGTTAGATACCTAGTGGGGTTATGGGATACATAGGGTTATAACCCATACATCAAAATGGGAAGGTTACAAGATAGTGTTGAATAAAATGATCTTTCTTCCAGAGAGGGCTTATTACAAAAAGCTTAATTAACTAAACAAGATTCAAATACCTTAGCAATAAAATAAAAAATTAAAAATTTCAATAACAAATTCATATAAATTATATCAAGCCACATACTGTTCAAAAATCTTAAAAATAACATGAATGCCCAAGCTTCCTTTTTTAAAGAAATAAATTCCTCTGGACTGCTGTTAAATTCTAACCTCTTTTAAAATTTGCCCTGTTCCTTTGAAGTTTGGAGAACGAAAAATAAAGTGAAATTTTCTATACATCCTCTACAATTTCTTACCAATATTAAATGTTCTTACCATTAAAACGATTTTTTAAGCGCGGTCTTCTCAGGCCCTACACTTTTCTCAGCATGTTGATTTACAATGATCCAACATACCTTGAAGAAAATTATTAGGATTTTACTAACTTGTTTTACTTCTGTAATTGTAGTTTCTGCGTCGTTGTTTCATGTTACTACTTTCATCCAATAATAGGTCTAACATTTAGACCTAGCTGTCATTTAAACTATGAGCTTTTTCTACTTTTAAAGAGTACCTACTTGTATTTTACCAAAGGATACAGGATGTCGTATTATCATTTTTATGTATTGTGAGATTTGGTAAAGAAATTCGAAACTATTTAAGTTCAATAGCTATATCATTTTCATTATTGCTTTAAAAATTAAATATCAAAATATCGCACATATCAATGGGGTTTACTTGTCATTTGATAATGAGATGACCTATATATTAATGTTACAAGTTAAACGCAATATAAAAACTCTTATT
The DNA here is from genome assembly GCA_030545055.2 of Neoaliturus tenellus. Classification (NCBI taxonomy): domain Eukaryota; kingdom Metazoa; phylum Arthropoda; class Insecta; order Hemiptera; family Cicadellidae; genus Neoaliturus; species Neoaliturus tenellus. Next base: position 183,359,719 of record CM061533.1, on the reverse strand, counting down.
TTGGTTACTTGAGAATAAATATTAAACACAAAAAACCAACAAACATTCCTAACGAACAATTACCGGCCATATGATTTACATTATAAAAGGTTAGCAGAAAACAAACAATAGTTCGTAAGAACTTTGTTTGGCGACTATGTTTAGCTTGTGTGGACGCGGCTTAGAAAATATATTGTTTTAATACTTAAAATACCCCCGTCGCAGCAGACCTGCGTACTCAGCGAATTTCCAATGGAATTTCAGATTATTTACTTTCCCCATAAAAACACCATAGAATCGAGTATGTAGGTTTTCTGCCATTGGGTGTTGTTAGAAAATCTAAGTTAATCAATAATTGGTGAATGTAAACACAAAATTGTATCAATCTCTGGCAATTTTTTATTTTCCCCATAAACCCCATGGGGGTGAGTATGTAGGTTTGCCGCCATATGGGTTTTTTAAGCAAGTGTAAGTTAAACCTTATATAGATAATGTAAATACCAAATTTGATTAAGTTATGTCAATAAATAAGCAAGATATAGGGTTTTCTTGATTTCCCATAAGAATAACATGGAAAACACATTTTTGGATTTGCCCCGTAACCAGTTATGCTATGATAAAAATTCAAAATACCAAATTGTTTGTTCTTTTAAGCTCTTTTAAATGGTTTCAGTTAAAATTGATGAAATTTAAAAATTAAGGTCCAAAAATGCAAAAAACCCATTTTTGACCCCTTTGAAACCCCATAAAACCCCGTTCCCATAACCCGACAATGCTGGTTCGCGAACTCATGAAAATAGACCTGGTCTTACACCTCCATACCGAATTTCATCAAAATCGGAGGTCCCCTTAGAAAGTTATCAGTACCACGGACACATAGATATATAGATAGATATATAGATAGATAGATATATGTATATATATATATATATATATATATATATATATATATATATATATATATATATATATATACAAGTAGTGGCAAAACACCGGTTCTGCCTCAGTTCAAGGTCACTCATTTTTTTGGGTTGGAAGTGGCAGGTGTGGGTTCGAACGTGGCAGCTGTCCGTGGGGGCGAGGGAGGGATGGGGAGGGGAGGGAGGGTTTACAGGAGGGGATGGAGTTTCGGGAGCGCATTCGTTTGCGGATAGTCGACGGGGAAGGTTGTAGCGGTTAGGGTTTAAGAACAAAATTGACCAGTGGCGAGGGTGGGATTCGAACCCGGCCCGCCGGCGTGTGAAGCCGGCGCCTTACCCCTGCGCCACCGAGGTAGTTGTCGGGAGGCGGTGGAAATGTGTCAGATAGTCTGTGGCGACGGCCGGCGTAAGGGTTCGCGGTTTGGCCACCAGAGTGTACTAGGGTCGCGTCTAGTTCTCACTTTATCCAACAGGGTGCAGCAGTGGGTGGCCGCACCTAGTTCACCTTATATCCGACAGAGTGTAGCTCAGTCAGAAATGTTCCGTGCACGATGAAGTAGGATTACAATTGGCAATTGTACAGGTAAATCTTGTATTGCAGCAATAAGTCAATAGTAGACGGTTGTAAAGTGTATCACTTGCAGGTGTGCAGGAAATGTCCTGTGCACAACCGAGTGGGATTACAATTGGCGATTGTAAATGTGTCAGATAGGCACATAAGTAACTTTCCGTGGATAAGCAAGTGGGGTTACAACTGTTGATTGAACAGGTAAATCTTGTATTGTAGCAATAACTGTAATAGTAGACGGATGCAAAGTGTATCGCCTGCAGGTGTGCAGGAAATGTCCCGTGCACGATGAAGTAGGATTACAATTGACAATTGTACAGGTAAAACATTTTTTGTAGAAATAAGTATATTAGTAGACGGTTGTAAAGTGCATCACTTGCAGGCGTGCAGGAAATGTCCCATGCACAAATAAGTGGGATTGTAAATGTGTTAGATAGTCTGTGGCGACGGCTGGCGTAAGGGTTCGCGGTTTGTCCACCAGGGTGTACTAGGGCCGCGTCTAGTTCTCACTTTATCCAACAGGGTGAAGCACGTGTGGCTGCACTAGTTCACCTTATATCCGACAGAGTGTGGCACTGGGTGGAAAAATACGGGAAAAGGATGCAGGGGTGCCAATCCCCAGGTAAACCCCAAAATATCCCCATGAATTCCCCAAATTTCCCCGCGGTGTTACCAACTTATCTTATCCACTATAAGGAAAAAAAATGAAATGCTGGGGGTTATACTACAAAAAGTGCGTAAAACCCAAAAATGTTGGCTACACAGTATATAAAATTAATGGCTAGAAGCTGTTGAAACTGTAAGAGAAATGTCCCGTGGATGAGTAGTATTAGTTACATTTGGCGATTGTACAGGTGATTACACTGTGTATCTAGAGGTTTATATTAATTAAGACTTTTAGTAGTCTTATAGTTCAAGATCAAAGAGCAGAATAAAACATATGTTCAAGGAGGAGCGGTCATACAAACCAGACAATAACGTGAATAAGAATAGTCGGGCAGGATCGTCAACAGGTGTAACAAAATCGAAATGTCGATACTTTACCATGTCAGTTAAGACAGTCTGTAAAATAATATCAGTAGAACAAATGTTGCAAAGGTCAGGTCTTGCACCATACAACTGGTGAAAACTGAAGTGTTTCTTAAGCTAATCATTTATTGTAGCCGACCAAGTAAAATGACATCTTAAATTAATAGAAGGAGGAGCGGTCATACAAACCAGACAATAACGTGAATAAGAATAGTCGGGCAGGATCGTCAACAGGTGTAACAAAATTGAAATGTTGATACTTTACCATGTCAGTTAAGACAGCCTGTAAAATAATATCAGTAGAACAAATGTTGCAAAGGTCAGGTCTTGCACCATACAACTGGTGAAAACTGAAGTGTTTCTTAAGCTTATAGTGGGATTCACGAAAATAGTCCGATGAGAGTCAAAACATTGTTGCCAAATTTATTCTGAAACACATGTTTACACTGTATTTCACATGGCAAACTTAACAAAAATGACAACATTGCAGGGCGAGAGGGGGTGAGGGGGAACACAACTGTTAAAATTTCCATCGGACTATTTTCGTGCATCTTACTATAGCCAATGTAGTACGCGGTCTGGAAACTGTGGTGTTAAATTATTTTAAACCATTAGGTAAAATCGTTATCCTATGAAAAGAAAACAAAATATTACCCATGAGCATTACAGACACAGTGACGGACAGAAAGAGAGAGAAAGAGAGAGATGGAGACAGACAAAGGGAGAGAAATTTGGATGATGCCGATTTTAAATTCTGCTATGCATACAAAGTAAAAATAACCGAACATTTTAAGATTCTAATCAATGTACAGACAAAACACAAATTTTATTAATAAAAATAGATTGTTGCGGGAAACTCAAGTAAAATATAACGCAAGAGAGAATGTAAGTTATTTATAATGATTATACAATAAAATAATTATACATTAAGTGATAAACAGAAAATAGAGCGAATTTTTCTTTTGCCCAGCCAATTTACTAACGTCACGACAGAGTTGTTTAGAATATGCAGATGCATCACAAGTTACTTTTTGTTGACATCCTTTGATTAAATGGTGAACATATCCTGATATCGCTTATAGTAATTTGTAGTAAGTATTTATTTCAAATAGTTAATTAGATTCTTAATGAATGGTGGGGATTTAACTTTTTTACTGATGAGATTCCCTACACCTACTAGATACTAAAAACCCTTTTGCGATTCAAGGTTTATATTTAGTGATTTTACATGAATAGTTGATTGGTTTGGTTGCTGCGTGTATTGCTTTATTTAAAATGTTAACAGATTAATCAGCTGCTTCGTTAGAATCAGTGCAATTAGTAATTGTATCCGAATTTTGCAAAAATAAAATATAACTTTTTTTTCCTTATCTATAAAAAAATTGGAGGTTTGAGGACAAGGATTTACATGCTGTGCCGTTGTCACAAGATACCAATTTTTGCCCTATACAAAACATTGAGGTAACGTTCCGCAAGTGGTGTTCTGTTATCCACAATAATGTATAATTTGGTGTCTTCTATAACAATCAATGCATTTGGTCCCTCAACCGAGGTTCATAATACCGCTCAAAGTCATGAAAAACAGTTCCAGGTCTTGGGGACGGCCTCTGATAAACAAGAAGGAACGTGAACGATCGCAATGAAGCAATAAAAAATAAAAAAAACTTTATACCCATCCAAAGTGCTTTACTGTACAAATTATATTTGCATACATTATTTAAATATTTGCTAGGTACATATACTTATACCACCTTAATATTTTTATATAATACAATTTTTGCGCACTTGAAGCCGCAGTCATACGGCTGTCGGCTTGGTTCTCAAAAACCCAATTAGCTAGAAACTTAAAACAAAAATTTTACGAGCAACTCAAAATTAATATACAATGTATCTGACAGCTTATTATTCATTATTTTACAAACACACTAAGAACAAAGCAATAATCATATTGAATTCACGAGTAAAACTTATACTACAGTTGGACTTTAACATATATATGTATACAATTTAAATCATGTAAAATGAAACTTTTAGTATTAAATGACGTGATACATGTATGTTATGGTATAAGAGTTGTATTATTATAATATACTAGCGGCTCATAGGGGCAAAAGCCCCTAATCATAAAATTAAAATAGCATGAACTGTAGCGTATTACCATTTCTTCCACAACGAAGGTTTCCAGAAAATTTAATTTTAATTTGAGGTATATAATATTTTAACAATACCGTTTGAACAGACCATTCGCCCCCCAAGTACTCTTATCAATCCTGTACTATTAGGTCACCCGTTTGCAAATGCTCTATTTTGTCTGTTGTTAAACTCATATCGATCTATGGAAAATAAGTTTTTGAAAGAAATTGTAGTCCCTTAATTGAGCTGTGACTGCTTTTTAATATAACATAGAAAAGCGGTAATGAAAAAAAATATTGATTTTTTAGCTCCTGTCAGTTTTTTATTTTTATGTTTTAGTCACAAAATTTAAACACAGTACCTCAAAGTGCATATTCACTTGCTGTGAATATTCATCCCTCCTAATCAAAACTCTTAATTTTGTGTTAACAAAGCAGATTTTTTAAAATCACTACATGGAGAACCTTTCAGAAAAAAAATCATTCTTATTTCCCATTTTGTTGTAAAGTTGTTTACCTGCTGTATTTCCTCTAGTATGTAGGACAAACGTCTTTAATTTTAACTTGTCTGCTATAATCCTACAATCTATAAAATGACTAAAAGGTTTCTCGGAAAATTCATCTAACAGAATACCAAAACTTCACTGACTGATACATTTTAAGTATCAATTAATGTGGCATCGTCATTCAATATGATTGACGAAAAGTGTCAATTGATCATACATTTGACATTTTTCGTCAATAAAACCAAAACAATGGAAATAATGTAGGTGTTTCTTTAACCATAATTCATCGCCCATTGCATCTCTATCAACGATCAGAAAGCATTTTATGATTTGCATACATGCTCAGTTTTTTAACAATTTAAATTATAGTAACAACAGTAAAATCAGCAGTCAATTTTTAATAGTATGTAAGGTTGAAATAGCATTCAACTCCAAAAAGCATTCAACCAAAAATTCAACTCCTAGTAGAATTTAAATAGCTCAAAGCAACAAAACGTCTTATTATAGTATTACCACTCTAGGGTAAATTTTTGTCATTTGGCTATGAACAATTCTTTACTAAATTTTATCATCTGCCTCTCGTTTTAAAATAAAACCAAAACATATATATCAATGTACACAAAGAAGCCATTTTTCGAATCCCCATGCTATTCTTAAGGAGGGCGTTGCACTATATTTCTCATTTTCTTGTAACTTTATGGATACGCTTTATGGGACCGAAACCTTTAATTTCAAACTCCCACCATCTTTCTGCGATTTGCAAAACGCTCACAATTTTGCTCAAGAAATTTCGTTTACAGATATATATATATATATATATATATATATATATATATATATATATATATATATATATATATATATATATATATATATATATATATATATATATATATATATAGATTGCTTCTCTTGGTGTGAATTACTATGTTATCTTCAATCAATGTTATCATCTCTGTCTCATTTCGAAATTAAACCATAACACATGTTTTAATGCATACAAAGCAGACGTTTTTTAAATCCCCATGCTATTCTTATGGAGGACGTTTTACGTGATTTCTCATTTCCTGTTAACATTATGGACCCGCCGATAGTTTTCCCTCGTGCATGGGACCGAGACCTTTAATTTGAGACCCCTTCCACCTTTCTGCGATCTGTATAACGCTCACAATTTTGCTCAAGAAATATCGCTTACAGAATTATATATATATAGATAGATTAATCATACTCAAATTACTATAAAACAATGTAAGTACAGTAATAATTTTATGTATAAAAAAAATTTTGAAAATATGTTTAAATTATCATGTATAAAAGCATAAAAATTCCTTAATACCAGTGAAACATGCTTTTATGATATTTGTAATGGTGAAACCTACTTTAAATCAAGTTAAAACTCTTAACATAGTGCCCTCATCATTAGTGACATCTTATCAGTTTTTCGTTGAAACCCTGTTTTATACTTATTAACTGACTTGAAAAGTATGTAATGTATGTGTGTCAGTGCTACAATTACGAATTATTTTGCGCGCAAAATTTACTTTTTTGGTATTTTTTATTTTTCTTTTGTTTTTTTCCATTTTTTTCTTTTGTTTTTCAAATTTTTGAAAAGAAATTTATTTTGTTTTTGTTTTTTATTTATGTTTTTTCCAATTTATTTCTTTTGTTTTTTCTATTTTTTCTTTTTTTTGTTTAGGTTTTTTTAATAGTTGATCTTCCGTGAGGAGTTCTCATACCTCTTTTTCTATATTGAACTAAATTTAATGTGTGACTTCGTCCAATTAAAAAAAAAACTTGCTTTATCAAACTATCAGACTCTATTAACTTTGAAAGGAAATGCAATGTGGAGTCCGCACAATTTAAACCCACAGAATATTTGCACTTTAAAAAATATCAAGTTATTAGAATGGTCAAGTTATAGTCTGCTAAAAATGTACAGTTACTCGGTTATTAGACTATTTTGACTATGAAAGTAAATTTTAAATGTTGAGCTGCAAAAATATGTTCAAATACTAACTAAACCATCAGACTCTTTTGACTTTGAAAGTAAAATACTATATATTATTAGACTCGTTTGTCTTTGAAAGTCAATGTCATGTCGAGTTTGCACAAAGATTAAACCAAAAAACCTCTTTCTCTATGCTGAACTAAATCTAATGTGTGACTTCGTACAATTTAAAACACTCGCTTTACTAAACTATCAGACTCTTTTGATTTTGAAAATAAAATACTAAGTTAATAGACCCTCTTGTCTTTGAAAGTAAAGGTAATGTTGAGTCTGCACAAATTAAATTTTGAGTTGCAAAAATATGTGCAAATACTAACAGAAACTTAGATTTTGAAAGTAAAATACTAAGCTACTAGACTCTTTGATTTTTAAAGTAAATTATAAATGCCTAGTCCGCACAAATATGTACAAATACTAACTAAACCATCAGACTCTTTTGATTTTGAAAGTAAAATAATATATTAGTAGACTCGTTTGTCTTTGAAAGTCAATGTCATGTCGAGTTTGCACAAAGATTAAACCAACGAACCTCTCTCTATACTGAATTAAATCTAATGTGTGACTTCGTACTACTTAAAACACTCGCTTTACTAAACTATCAGACTCTTTTAATTTTGAAACTAAATACCAAGTTACTAGATTCTCTTGTCTTTAAAAGTAAAGGTAATGTAGAGTCTGCACGAATTAAATTTTGAGTTGCAAAAATATGTGCAAATACTAACAGAAACTTAGATTTTGAAAGTAAAATACTAAGCTACTAGACTCTTTGACTTTTAAAGTAAATTATAAATGCCGAGTCCGCACAAACATGTGCAAATACTAACTAAACCATCAGACTCTTTTAATTTTTAAAGTAAAATAATATAATACTAGACTCGTTTGTCTTTGAAAGTCGAGTTTGCACAAAGATTAAACCAACAAACCTCTTTCTCTATGCTGAACTAAATCTAATGTGTGACTTCGTACAATTTAAAACACTCGCTTTACTAAAATATCAGACTCTTTTGATTTTGAAACTAAATACTAAGTTACTAGACTCTCTTGTCTTTGAAAGTAAATGTAACGTCTGATATTGCTTGTCAACTTTATAGTGATATAAATTAGTAATACATTGTTATATTTAGATATAGTTTTTGATATCCAAAGTAGAAAATATAAAATACTTTATTTACATAATATTATATTAACTATAAACATTTAAATTTAAATTAATTTGATTAAAAACAAATTTGCATAAATAGAACATCATGCGAACAGAATAATCTGTTTCTAAATCTCAAAACATGATAAATGTAGGATATCAGCTGGTTAGCTGATTATAGCTAGGTTATCTATTTTTATATCTTTCACTTGATACATTTATTTTAAAATATTTCTTTTGGATTAAAACACTTTAGAATTTTGGGCATTGGTTTGCTGCAAAGATTTGTTTTGACCAAATAATAGTTCTTTATTATTTATTACCAAAATTTATATATATATATATACCAAGTATATACCAAAATTTATTTAAAATTAAAATTAGACATAGTTAAATTTATTTCAAAATGATAAATTTGCCAGTTTGTGGCATACGTCGGGTAACCGCTCCCTGCCAATGGGATGTATCCTAGGACCTTTGCTGTTTCTAATATACATAAACAACAAATCAAAATTAAATATTAATGGTGAATTGTTTCCTTTTGCTGGTGATCCAGCTCTACTTTCGCTTGGGATAATGTGAGATGATGCATTTGAGCAGGCAGCCTCTAACCTGGCTAAAATAAAAAACTGGTTTGACCACTATATACTTTGTATAAATATATATAAAAAAAAACAAAGTGTTTTCCAATTTATTTTAAAAGCGCCTCTGGGTCAAGTCAAACAGAGCTTAAAATTCATTCCTCTGTGGTGTTCCGTGGTCTGCTGATTGCAGCTGTGGCATTGTGGAGCAAGTGGATCAATATAAATATTTAAAAGTATTTTTACACCAAAAGATGTAATGGAAGCCCCTCATTCAATTCTTAAAACGTAAACTAAAAACAATAACTTTTGCTTAAAGACAGCCAAGACAGGTGCTGACCGCGGATCACTGCAGGAGTGTGTATTACGCTTATGTACAGTCCATATGGGATACTGGCGTGGGGTGATGCATCTGCCTCGGTGATGGAACCACCGGCTATCACGCAGAGAACCTATACTATATTACGAGCAATGTCTGAAGGGATGTGTGTTCTACGATTTTGAAATCTAGCGGATAGATTTTGTTTAAACTTTGCATTTAAGAGTGTTTTTGCTCAAAAGATAAGCTTAGAAACAGCCTCAATCCCAGGGAAAAATCGAATTTGCTCTAAATTTAAGTTTAAAAACTCGTTATTTTTAACATTGGTCTTATGGGTTGCTATTTTAACGAAATAACAACTAAAAGTAAACAAAAATAAAGGAGTGTTCATTTTAAGCAGTTTTGTGACAGCTGTTATCTGCGAAGAGTCAGGTGTAGATTTAATAGCTTGATTACTATGACACTATAACAAAAGTGAATTAAAACCAACTATTTTTATTAGCAATAACTTAGTAATGTTTGTCTAATTTGGGTCTCTATTATCTTGGTAGCAGCGTTCGTACGGGGTTCATTTTAGTTTAAAAACCTGTGAACACCATTTGTTCATTTTCATATATTAATATATATCTATATGCATGTGTCCTTGGTACTGATAACACGAAAACCACCAATTCTTATTAAATTGATATGGAGGTGTAAGACCAGATCTATTTTCATAAATTCGTGAAGCAGCATGATCGGGCTATGGGAACAAGGTTTTATGAGGTTTCAAATGAATTTTTGGCATTTTTAAATCTCAACTTTTAAAACTAAAGAAATTTGTTTTCTTTTAACTAAAACCATTTTAAAAGTTTAAAAAAATCAATCTTGTTTTAAAATTTTTAGTTTGGGTTAACAGGTTACAGAGAAAAATAACAAACAAATATTTTCAATGTTGTTCTTGTTATGAGGAATTAACAAAACCCTCTATCTCACATATTTATTAACGTAATTCGGTGAAATTCGGTATGTACATTCACTAGGTAAGGCTTAACAAATAGGCTATTTGCTTATAGCACTAATATAGCGGCAAACCTAAAGAGTTGCCCTCATAGGGTTTATGGAAAAAATTAAAAAGTGGGCATGGAGTGGAATTGATACAATTTGATATTTACCTTACCTAACCCAACGTAAGTATACCTTTAACTTTGTAACCGTTTGTATTACAAAAGTGAAATTTTTCACGCATCACTAGGATGACATAACACTTTAGACCAGAGGGTTTTCGAAAGTATGACTCGCAAAACATTTATAGTTTTTTAATGTTTTTAAATCAACCATTTATGTTATTTAATAAATAGAACATTATCAATACAAAACGAAAGTACATAAAAGATCCTCTGGCCTAAAGATGGCTTAGAAATTAAAGTCAATATAAAAAAAATTACAACCATTATCTTTAATAGTTTGTGAGAAAAAAGAACATATGTTAACATGTTGGAGATAAGGGAAATCAAAAGTAATCTGCTCCCCATAATTATTAGGCTACAATAAGATTGTATAAAAATCACAGTTAAGATTAAAAGTAATGTAGCTATGGAGGTGTAGGTAAAAATACAGTAGATAAATTTAAAATAAAACACTGATTTCAAATTTTATTTATACATTAAAACAATTGTCTTATTTCCAATGAATGATTAAAAGTGTTATTCCAAATGTAGACACAAAACACGTCCAACACCACAAAAATGACCGACCGGCGCGCCGGTGCAACGGAGCTATCGTTACACACGCATTCACTGTAGACAAACGGTTGAATTTTTTCTTATTAATGATGGTTCTTACTTATCGCAGTTTATAATAGTGTTAATCGTGAATTTAAATGAAATTCGTAATTGTAGCACTGACACACATACATTACATACTTTTCAAGTCAGTTAATAAGTATAAAACAGGGTTTCAACGAAAAACTGATAAGATGTCACTAATGATGAGGGCACTATGTTAAGAGTTTTAACTTGATTTAAAGTAGGTTTCACCATTACAAATATCATAAAAGCATGTTTCACTGGTATTAAGGAATTTTTATGCTTTTATACATGATAATTTAAACATATTTTCAAAATTTTTTTTTATACATAAAATTATTACTGTACTTACATTGTTTTATAGTAATTTGAGTATGATTAATCTATCTATATATATATAATTCTGTAAGCGATATTTCTTGAGCAAAATTGTGAGCGTTATACAGATCGCAGAAAGGTGGAAGGGGTCTCAAATTAAAGGTCTCGGTCCCATGCACGAGGGAAAACTATCGGCGGGTCCATAATGTTAACAGGAAATGAGAAATCACGTAAAACGTCCTCCATAAGAATAGCATGGGGATTTAAAAAACGTCTGCTTTGTATGCATTAAAACATGTGTTATGGTTTAATTTCGAAATGAGACAGAGATGATAACATTGATTGAAGATAACATAGTAATTCACACCAAGAGAAGCAATCTATATATATATATATATATCTGTAAACGAAATTTCTTGAGCAAAATTGTGAGCGTTTTGCAAATCGCAGAAAGATGGTGGGAGTTTGAAATTAAAGGTTTCGGTCCCATAAAGCGTATCCATAAAGTTACAAGAAAATGAGAAATATAGTGCAACGCCCTCCTTAAGAATAGCATGGGGATTCGAAAAATGGCTTCTTTGTGTACATTGATATATATGTTTTGGTTTTATTTTAAAACGAGAGGCAGATGATAAAATTTAGTAAAGAATTGTTCATAGCCAAATGACAAAAATTTACCCTAGAGTGGTAATACTATAATAAGACGTTTTGTTGCTTTGAGCTATTTAAATTCTACTAGGAGTTGAATTTTTGGTTGAATGCTTTTTGGAGTTGAATGCTATTTCAACCTTACATACTATTAAAATTGACTGCTGATTTTACTGTTGTTACTATAATTTAAATTGTTAAAAAACTGAGCATGTATGCAAATCATAAAATGCTTTCTGATCGTTGATAGAGATGCAATGGGCGATGAATTATGGTTAAAGAAACACCTACATTATTTCCATTGTTTTGGTTTTATTGACGAAAAATGTCAAATGTATGATCAATTGACACTTTTCGTCAATCATATTGAATGACGATGCCACATTAATTGATACTTAAAATGTATCAGTCAGTGAAGTTTTGGTATTCTGTTAGATGAATTTTCCGAGAAACCTTTTAGTCATTTTATAGATTGTAGGATTATAGCAGACAAGTTAAAATTAAAGACGTTTGTCCTACATACTAGAGGAAATACAGCAGGTAAACAACTTTACAACAAAATGGGAAATAAGAATGATTTTTTTTCTGAAAGGTTCTCCTTAAAGGTTCTCCATGTAGTGATTTTAAAAAATCTGCTTTGTTAACACAAAATTAAGAGTTTTGATTAGGAGGGATGAATATTCACAGCAAGTGAATATGCACTTTGAGGTACTGTGTTTAAATTTTGTGACTAAAACATAAAAATAAAAAACTGACAGGAGCTAAAAAATCAATATTTTTTTTCATTACCGCTTTTCTATGTTATATTAAAAAGCAGTCACAGCTCAATTAAGGGACTACAATTTCTTTCAAAACTTATTTTCCATAGATCGATATGAGTTTAACAACAGACAAAATAGAGCATTTGCAAACGGGTGACCTAATAGTACAGGATTGATAAGAGTACTTGGGGGGCGAATGGTCTGTTCAAACGGTATTGTTAAAATATTATATACCTCAAATTAAAATTAAATTTTCTGGAAACCTTCGTTGTGGAAGAAATGGTAATACGCTACAGTTCATGCTATTTTAATTTTATGATTAGGGGCTTTTGCCCCTATGAGCCGCTAGTATATTATAATAATACAACTCTTATACCATAACATACATGTATCACGTCATTTAATACTAAAAGTTTCATTTTACATGATTTAAATTGTATACATATATATGTTAAAGTCCAACTGTAGTATAAGTTTTACTCGTGAATTCAATATGATTATTGCTTTGTTCTTAGTGTGTTTGTAAAATAATGAATAATAAGCTGTCAGATACATTGTATATTAATTTTGAGTTGCTCGTAAAATTTTTGTTTTAAGTTTCTAGCTAATTGGGTTTTTGAGAACCAAGCCGACAGCCGTATGACTGCGGCTTCAAGTGCGCAAAAATTGTATTATATAAAAATATTAAGGTGGTATAAGTATATGTACCTAGCAAATATTTAAATAATGTATGCAAATATAATTTGTACAGTAAAGCACTTTGGATGGGTATAAAGTTTTTTTTATTTTTTATTGCTTCATTGCGATCGTTCACGTTCCTTCTTGTTTATCAGAGGCCGTCCCCAAGACCTGGAACTGTTTTTCATGACTTTGAGCGGTATTATGAACCTCGGTTGAGGGACCAAATGCATTGATTGTTATAGAAGACACCAAATTATACATTATTGTGGATAACAGAACACCACTTGCGGAACGTTACCTCAATGTTTTGTATAGGGCAAAAATTGGTATCTTGTGACAACGGCACAGCATGTAAATCCTTGTCCTCAAACCTCCAATTTTTTTATAGATAAGGAAAAAAAAGTTATATTTTATTTTTGCAAAATTCGGATACAATTACTAATTGCACTGATTCTAACGAAGCAGCTGATTAATCTGTTAACATTTTAAATAAAGCAATACACGCAGCAACCAAACCAATCAACTATTCATGTAAAATCACTAAATATAAACCTTGAATCGCAAAAGGGTTTTTAGTATCTAGTAGGTGTAGGGAATCTCATCAGTAAAAAAGTTAAATCCCCACCATTCATTAAGAATCTAATTAACTATTTGAAATAAATACTTACTACAAATTACTATAAGCGATATCAGGATATGTTCACCATTTAATCAAAGGATGTCAACAAAAAGTAACTTGTGATGCATCTGCATATTCTAAACAACTCTGTCGTGACGTTAGTAAATTGGCTGGGCAAAAGAAAAATTCGCTCTATTTTCTGTTTATCACTTAATGTATAATTATTTTATTGTATAATCATTATAAATAACTTACATTCTCTCTTGCGTTATATTTTACTTGAGTTTCCCGCAACAATCTATTTTTATTAATAAAATTTGTGTTTTGTCTGTACATTGATTAGAATCTTAAAATGTTCGGTTATTTTTACTTTGTATGCATAGCAGAATTTAAAATCGGCATCATCCAAATTTCTCTCCCTTTGTCTGTCTCCATCTCTCTCTTTCTCTCTCTTTCTGTCCGTCACTGTGTCTGTAATGCTCATGGGTAATATTTTGTTTTCTTTTCATAGGATAACGATTTTACCTAATGGTTTAAAATAATTTAACACCACAGTTTCCAGACCGCGTACTACATTGGCTATAGTAAGATGCACGAAAATAGTCCGATGGAAATTTTAACAGCTGTGTTCCCCCTCACCCCCTCTCGCCCTGCAATGTTGTCATTTTTGTTAAGTTTGCCATGTGAAATACAGTGTAAACATGTGTTTCAGAATAAATTTGGCAACAATGTTTTGACTCTCATCGGACTATTTTCGTGAATCCCACTATAAGCTTAAGAAACACTTCAGTTTTCACCAGTTGTATGGTGCAAGACCTGACCTTTGCAACATTTGTTCTACTGATATTATTTTACAGGCTGTCTTAACTGACATGGTAAAGTATCAACATTTCAATTTTGTTACACCTGTTGACGATCCTGCCCGACTATTCTTATTCACGTTATTGTCTGGTTTGTATGACCGCTCCTCCTTCTATTAATTTAAGATGTCATTTTACTTGGTCGGCTACAATAAATGATTAGCTTAAGAAACACTTCAGTTTTCACCAGTTGTATGGTGCAAGACCTGACCTTTGCAACATTTGTTCTACTGATATTATTTTACAGACTGTCTTAACTGACATGGTAAAGTATCGACATTTCGATTTTGTTACACCTGTTGACGATCCTGCCCGACTATTCTTATTCACGTTATTGTCTGGTTTGTATGACCGCTCCTCCTTGAACATATGTTTTATTCTGCTCTTTGATCTTGAACTATAAGACTACTAAAAGTCTTAATTAATATAAACCTCTAGATACACAGTGTAATCACCTGTACAATCGCCAAATGTAACTAATACTACTCATCCACGGGACATTTCTCTTACAGTTTCAACAGCTTCTAGCCATTAATTTTATATACTGTGTAGCCAACATTTTTGGGTTTTACGCACTTTTTGTAGTATAACCCCCAGCATTTCATTTTTTTTCCTTATAGTGGATAAGATAAGTTGGTAACACCGCGGGGAAATTTGGGGAATTCATGGGGATATTTTGGGGTTTACCTGGGGATTGGCACCCCTGCATCCTTTTCCCGTATTTTTCCACCCAGTGCCACACTCTGTCGGATATAAGGTGAACTAGTGCAGCCACACGTGCTTCACCCTGTTGGATAAAGTGAGAACTAGACGCGGCCCTAGTACACCCTGGTGGACAAACCGCGAACCCTTACGCCAGCCGTCGCCACAGACTATCTAACACATTTACAATCCCACTTATTTGTGCATGGGACATTTCCTGCACGCCTGCAAGTGATGCACTTTACAACCGTCTACTAATATACTTATTTCTACAAAAAATGTTTTACCTGTACAATTGTCAATTGTAATCCTACTTCATCGTGCACGGGACATTTCCTGCACACCTGCAGGCGATACACTTTGCATCCGTCTACTATTACAGTTATTGCTACAATACAAGATTTACCTGTTCAATCAACAGTTGTAACCCCACTTGCTTATCCACGGAAAGTTACTTATGTGCCTATCTGACACATTTACAATCGCCAATTGTAATCCCACTCGGTTGTGCACGGGACATTTCCTGCACACCTGCAAGTGATACACTTTACAACCGTCTACTATTGACTTATTGCTGCAATACAAGATTTACCTGTACAATTGCCAATTGTAATCCTACTTCATCGTGCACGGAACATTTCTGACTGAGCTACACTCTGTCGGATATAAGGTGAACTAGGTGCGGCCACCCACTGCTGCACCCTGTTGGATAAAGTGAGAACTAGACGCGACCCTAGTACACTCTGGTGGCCAAACCGCGAACCCTTACGCCGGCCGTCGCCACAGACTATCTGACACATTTCCACCGCCTCCCGACAACTACCTCGGTGGCGCAGGGGTAAGGCGCCGGCTTCACACGCCGGCGGGCCGGGTTCGAATCCCACCCTCGCCACTGGTCAATTTTGTTCTTAAACCCTAACCGCTACAACCTTCCCCGTCGACTATCCGCAAACGAATGCGCTCCCGAAACTCCATCCCCTCCTGTAAACCCTCCCTCCCCTCCCCATCCCTCCCTCGCCCCCACGGACAGCTGCCACGTTCGAACCCACACCTGCCACTTCCAACCCAAAAAAATGAGTGACCTTGAACTGAGGCAGAACCGGTGTTTTGCCACTACTTATACATATATATGAAAATGAACAAATGGTGTTTTTGGCTTCTGGGGACCTCAAAATGAAAAAGTAAAGTGGTCCTGGGCTTAGGTCTTACCATGGCTACTACCGTAATAGCGTATTCCCTATAGGGGAAATTCGCTAAAACATATTTTCCACAATAGTTCTCATTTTTTATTTGTAAAAGTGAAAGTGCAAATTGTCGGTAACTCATTCCCAAGTAGCATTAGTGTACATGTTGCTCGAAATCGAGCAATTTAGTTTCTATACTAGTGGTGCTAAACGCAGGAGTCAGGACGTGACGTCACGTCACTGATGTCATATGACGACCCATGAAGTCAAATAAATGACATGCTGATGACGTCATCGTCGCTTCCGTCACGTGATGACGTCACTGACATCATGTAGGTCAAGGTCACGCTGAAACTTAAAATGTTAGAGCACTTTTGCCGTTTTTCACACTCTGCTCCAAGTTTTCGTTAGTCTTGAGGACTTTGAGCAAAAGTTGATGAGAAACGGCACTAGTGCTAAGGAAACTTTAACTTTGCAACGTGAATCTGCCTAAAACGTCATGTGATACCCCTCAGAGGTCATTGAACGGCCCAACTCTCGCTTTTTACTTTCTCCCCCTATACCATAGTATATGGAGAAAGTATTGTTTTCGTCAAAATTTTCGAATTTGAGTTGTTGGTGGATTTATCCATTTTGGTTCCCCCTGAGTCCAAAAAAGTGGTTTTCGGAGTGATGTCTGTCTGTGTATGTGTGTGTGTGTGTTTGTGTGTGTTTGTGTGTGTGTGTGTGTGTGTGTGTGTGTGTGTGTGTGTGTGTGTGTGTGTGTGTGTGTGTGTGTGTGTGTGTGTGTGTGTGTCAGGATGTATACAGAGCTAGAGAATGCCCCAATGGTCCGATTTTGGTGAAATTTGGTACGTAGGTCCAACCCCACGATAATTCCAGGCGGTTTTTTTTCATTTTCTTGAATTTTTTATTTTTAAGGGTAGTTCACCCCCAAAAACCCTCAAAAAACGTGAAAAATCCAAATTTCTCAAAAACGGCTCTAATGATTTTGATTAAAATTTTGTGGTTTATTAAGATTAAAATTCTTAATAAAATGACACCATCCGCATCTCCAAGAAAATGCGCGTTCAAATGTTATACAATAACAAAGTGTTTAAAAATAATTTTTTTTATTTTCAAAATAGCTGTTATCTTGAAAAAACTTTTACTTATCACCATTAAATAAAGCTAAAAAAAAACTAAATAATTCAGTATTTTAAATTATTGCTCTACGTCAAGTGGTAGCGGAGAAAATTCAATTTTTCTTTTAGTGGTAAATGCAGTACGTTGTTATAAGTCACAGACGCGCGTAGGGTCAAACTCGTGCTGCTCAGCTTTGTAGTAGTCGGTAGTATCCGACTGAGCCATCAAGACATTAATGTTTGAAGCTTTTAACCATTTTTTTATATTGTTGGGAGAAAGTATGTGTCAGTTATCTGATACCGTTTATTACTAATATGTCAATGTTGGAAATGAAAAAAAAACTTTAAGTTTAACAGAAAAATGAACAACAGAGTGCATCACACAGATGTGGACATTACTCTATTAAAGAGGACATTACGCAGAGTATGTAAAGAGTTGTCGCGAGACTGACACAGTGACCCTGGGGACTTTATAACCGCCCGATATGTTAAGAACAAGAGACTCCGGTGTCTTAAAGTCTGAATCGTCAGGAAGCAATGTAACTATATTGACTTTGTGCGCAAAAGTAATCTCTTTCAGAATTTTTTTGCAAGTCGCCATCACTAAGAGTAATCAGATTTGATCACACCTTGACAGTCTTTTCATGTGTTCAGAGTACTAAGACAATAATAAAAGTCACGCTACACTGAGCCTAAGACATACTGTACATTAAGCATACCCCTTGGGGAGTACGCTTAATCTACTGTTCAACAACGATGAAACAAACGAACTCTTCAAATTTGGTGATCATGATATTCTTGTAGAATAATATCAATAAATTAAATTATGAATAAAATCAACCCAAATTTTAAGCTTATTTCAGACAGTTCTGAACCTCTGTAAAACCCTTTTCCGATAGGCTGACGGATCGTCTCCTACATCCATGTAAAATTTTATCAAAATTGACGTTTCATTAATAGGTTTATTGGCTTCACGGAATTTACATACATTTATATATGTATTATTACATATGTTATAGGCAATGTGTATAATCAGGCATTGCATGAAATGCCTAGGCATTGTATACAGTGTCTAAAGTTGGCAGGCAAAGTGAGAAATAATGCATATTTTATACTTTACCTATGAATTCTACAGAATGCCTGCAGGTACAGAAGAGCGCAGGTAATAATGCGCTTCAGGCAGAGTATGTAATGTCCATGAATGTTAGTATATGTCGGAATTACAATTTAGTAATCGTACATCCATGATAAACCTTTGTTTTACCACTGGAGTCGTTGAAATAAAAAATTTGAGCGATAAAAACAATGTGTATTTGGTTGAAGACAATTTTATAAGAAGGTAGTTGAAAGTGGAAGATGCAAAGGACGAGTTAAAAACTATCCGCGTCACTATTACCTGCTCAACATACAGGGTGTAATGCTAATGTAGACTAATAACATGCAAGTGTTAAATGTTTTTACCTAAATACGGTAGTTGAATACATATTTTAATTTTCTTCTTTATTTAGGATATTCCCATAATGTTTATGACATTTATTTTGTAAAATAAACATTTTTAAAATATAAAATATGTTTATTTCATACTTTGCCTGGACCACCGTATTCATCCTATAAGATACTCAGTCATTATACATAATTCCTAGGGAATGTAAATAAAAAACTAATAATTTCGTCCATTTCATACTTTGCCTAAGATACGCCTGCATTGTGTAGAATGCCTAAGTTATAGAATGCCTGGATTTCATACTTTGCTGGTAATACATACTACAGACAGATTCATAAAAATTTTAAGAAAATATTGGGGATACCCTGTGTAGTAAAATGTTACGGATCATGTCTAGCCTTCACTCCTACGGTACCAGGTGAAGGAGGTATTGGGAGGTTTTCCCAATAAAAGAAATTTACTAAATCCCCAACTCAAAGTAGTTTTAAGACTAAAACCACCATATTACATGCAATAATATAGGCTACATAATATTATGTATCAAATTGTTCAAAATTAAATGATTTTAAATTAACTAAGTAACTTCAGTCTTCAATAGATTAAAATTATTCAACAAAAACTTATAAAACTACAGCCGCCATTTTGAAAAATTGGTTATAGCGTTCAAACGCAGCTTCTGAAAGTGGTAAATTTTTCACCATAGTTTTCTTCTGAAGGTTCTAACCAATTTCATAATTTGAATTTCTAATAATGCTTGTCTTGTTAATATGTACCTTAAGCACTTTACATAATTGTTATGTTTTTTATTTAATATTTATTTTGTTATCTATTCATATTATCACTTATGAATACCATTATGTATTGAATGTTGTAAATTGGCTATGCAGTTGGGAATAAAAAAATAATTTGAAATTTCTTCCGGGTTTAGTAATTATTTTAGTCGATTTCACAAGATTATACTCTCAATCCGACAATCGTAGGCCTATCGGTGGTGTCTGCTGCAAGTTATTTGTTGCCCAGTTTGATCGGTTGCACATCGATCTTGTTAACTTGAACTGGCTTCTCAAGGCATCACTAAAGCGATAGTTTAGTCTAAATTCCCAGTCAAGTTTTAATGAATAAATAATTAAATTAGGTATTGTTTTAGAACGTTAACACATAGCAAAACACCAATGAATGAATAAATGAATGTATTTATTTATTCCATTAATTTTACAGTTCAGAATATACACAAAATAATCTTAATTTAAGACTAATTAAAAATTAAATTGACTAAAGTAAAAATCAAAACAAAACAAATTGAAATGTTTATTAAAGAAAATAGCCCATGGAATTCAGCAGACATAGGCGCAAGCCTGTGCGTCTGCTGGTGTTGCTTAAAACGGTTTTCTTGGGCAATGAACGCTTAATTTATTAGGGTTTAAACTAATGAACTAATAATAATGTCTTACAGTTGTCAACATGACTGTGAAAAACATTGTCAGAGACTTCAAAAATGTATGGCATTCACAGGATTGTATTAGAATCCTATGTTCTCGCTTTAATCTCTCTATCTTATCATGTATACTTTGCAATGTCAACATGAAAAATCTTTTTTCCTTCAGCTTTAGCTCCAGCTGGAATGATTGGTGGCGTTGAAGGAGCTAAATTTTGAGATATCTTGAAATTTTTTTTCATCTATGGTAAAAAAACATACTGTATTTAAGAAAAAAAAATAGTATCCTATGTTTGTTCTATTACTTCAAAAATATTTTTACAAAGTTTGATTATGATTGGTTGATTGGTTTTCGTGTGAAATCGTAACAAACTAGAAACTAATTGCATTCACACTTATAATAATAAAGTAGGATACATACCGTAACGAATTATTTATTAATTTTTACAAAACTGGGTAATTAAACTACGTAATTTTGCATTAGAACAGGATTACCCAGCTATACACATTAATTCACTTTTTTTACTCCCTTCTGCCTCATAGTTTAGGTACTATTAAAGAAACATAAAAACTTTAGTATCCCATTTGTACTGACGTATCATGGCAGCAATGTCTTTACTCCAGTGAGGACATATAAGCTGTTGTGTTCCAAGGCAGCAACTAAGACAGAAAATTTAGGTAAATTAATGATAAAAATAAATAAAATAAATAACAACGCGACGGATCTTAATAAAATTAGTCTGAAATTAGCGACCATAAAACGAAGAAAGATAAGGACAAAAAAAGGAATTTTTAACCAATCAAACGAAGCACAGGGTAACATTATTACATGGTTTTAATTGAGCTTATTGATGGTTTTAATGGCAAGTAGACTACTAAGTAATTTACAAACTAAAAAAAATTACTTACAAATTAAAAAAAATATATATATTAGATATTATTGTGTTCGATTTATTTAGAGGCTTTTCAATCACAAAAATTGTTACAATTCATTTGAGTTATTCTACCCAAAGGCCAATTCATACAGTATAATAAATCATTAAAGTAGATTTAGAGAGAATTTTTATCTCACGACGAAAATATGTAGAGAAGTATTGCAACTGTTCGCTGTCATTAACGCGAGGTGAATGTATAAATAGTTGGATGTTGGTTCACGTTACGTTATCTCTGTTAGACCGAGTGCCAACAGGGACAAAGATAGTCTTGACATATTAAACCTTTGAAGCTTGTTTCTGCAACTCTCCACAATGCAGCATTGTATAAACTACTGTCCTCAAATGCTAAATGCTCTTTTGAAGATGTGTTATAATTGGTACGGGTAAAATTGTTTTTTTTTTTATATACATCCAAGGGATTTTTATTTTTTGTTAAATATGGAGGTTTTATCCACGAGGCATCGATTTGGGCTGGTACAGAGCTGGGAAAATCCAATTTCCATCCCAGAACCCCTTCGATGTAGTTATGTTATAATTATGGGAATTAATAACCAGTTTAATTATGTTACAAATACTAAAATATTAATTTTGGACCTCTTTAAAATTTTCTTAAATTGAAATGGTAAACTTGTTAAATGAGGTAAAAATTGATGAAAATCTGATGTACGGTTAAAAATTTATAAGTACCGAACACACGCAAGCACATAAAATGCTAATGTAACGTCGTCCCGC
The DNA here is from genome assembly GCA_030545055.2 of Neoaliturus tenellus. NCBI lineage: Eukaryota > Metazoa > Arthropoda > Insecta > Hemiptera > Cicadellidae > Neoaliturus > Neoaliturus tenellus. The sequence continues at coordinate 183,337,306 of CM061533.1, read as the reverse complement.
GTGCTTAAATCCCACCATAACCAATACGTAAATAGCGTTTTCCCTAAATAGAAATTTGATAAATTGATCTTTTGTTTCAATTGTAATACAGTACTGCCCTTCATTATAATAAGGTGTACTTTGTATTTTGGTGTATTTTGATGCTTAAAAATTTAAATTTATGAATATTTACAGAAAACAACCAAAACTTATACCTCAAGTTGGATTAAACCTAATACAACCTTTAGGGTTAAATATTTAAATTAAACTAGTGTACTTGTTGCTCAAAATGGGGTGATTGAATTTTAACTATGACAATGTCACTGCTAAAAATATTACGCTTAGTTCTAAATCAATGACATCCGACCAATCCAATATTTTGATTATCGGCAATTGCAAAAATCTACACATATTTCCAGCTGTACATGAACAGATATTTAAAATCCTCAACCCAATCCCAATATTTTATTCTAATGGGATAGTTAAAACTATAATTGATGTATAGTGCCCTTATTTCAATGCTTATCAATTTTTGGCGAAAACAACTATAGACTAACCCATATTCAATGACAAACACATCATTGTCGAATTATCGAAACAGTATTGTAGGAGGAGTTACAATTACAAACAACCCTTAACTTATTAAAAAAGTACTAGTGGCTCATAGGGGCAAAAGCCCCTAATCATAAAATTGAAATAGCATGAACCATAGCAGATTACCAGTTCTTCACTATAAGATCGTTTCTAGAATATTTAATTTTAATTTACATAATATTTTAACGATACCGTTTGGAATATACCATTCACCTCAAAAGCACTTTCTTTTACAAATCTGTACTATTAAGCCACATATTTGTAATTCATTCATTTTATTTGTTTTTAAACCTATATCGATAGGTGAAAAATAAGTTTTATTTTATAAATTAAAGTTTTGAGCTAGAGAGCCTATTTATATAACATAGAAAAGCGGCAATGAGGAAAAAAATACGGTGGCTCTTTCAGCATCCATTTCAGGGTCAGTAAAGTTTCAATAGTTTCGCCACATCCATTTCATTGTCTTGTTTGTCCTAAAATTGAAAAGATGTTTTCACTCCTGTCAGATTTTGTTATTTTTTTATGACCAAATATTAACTTAGCACCTCAAATCTTCACTCACTGTCAATATTCTTCCCTCCTAATCAAAACACTTGATTTCGTGTAAACAAAGCGAACTTTTTCCTTAGTACGAGGACCAACTTAGGTCCTTAGTTGGACCCATAGAATTATAAACATGTTTATAGTTTATAACTATATATTTTATAAACTATATGTTTATAGTTCTATGGTTGGACCTCGTAGGACCGATTTTAACTCTCTCCTATAAAGTATTTCATAAATTCATTCAATTCTGCAATCTATGAAATGACAAAAAAGTTTCTTGCAAAATTCAGCTCTCAGAATTTCAGAAATTCAGCACTTCATTGTTTGATGCACTTCAAGTTTTAATCAGTATATCATCTTCGCTCTTATGATCATTTGACACTTCTAATTTCAAAATCAAACAAAAACACGTTTTAATGTAAATTAAGTAGGTTTTTCTCAAACCACAATTCATATCCCATTGCGCTCATATCACGATCAGAATGTTTTTTATGCCGTGGATCTTGGCCTTGTTTGGATACACGCTCAGTAAACAAACCAGTAAGCCTAAATCTTAGTTTTTTTTTCAATTTAAATCAATATAATGATAGTAAAAATCATCAGTCAATTTGTAAAAGTTTGTAAAGTTGGGAGCCCTCTTAGTAGAAAATTCCCTCAAATAAATAATCCCTCAAAGTTAATAAACGTCTTATTATATAGTGTTACCACCCTACCTCTTTTTGTCAGTTGGTTATTAATAGTTCTTTGTTCGCTTAATGTTATCATCTACCGCTAGTTTTAAAATCAAACCATAACACATGTTTTTAATATACACAAAGCGGACTTTTTTTAATCCCCATGCTATTCTTACGCAGGACGTTTTACGTTATTTCTCATTTCCTGGTAAGTTTATACACACGTCGATAATTTTCCCTCGTGCATGGGACCTTTAATTTGATACCCCTCCCATTGCCTGCAATCTGTAAAACACTCACAATTAGGCTCAAGAAATTTGGCTAACAGAATTATATATGTACATAGTTAAAATTTGATTAATTGAATCACAATATTTCTAACATTTTTGTAGAGTTACGTAAGCTTTATAATTAAAACTTGCTGTAAGGTTTGTGGTTTACATTACCCAGAGCAAAGACATGTTTAACATTTCTCTAACATACGTCAGTAGATTGAGTCAAAGAAATTATTTAAATTCAAAATGTTGCTTTTCAGACCTTGGCATTGCATGCATTTGTTTTAGGGGAAGAAATTATTTTCAAGGATTGCTGAATATCGTGAGAAATTCTTACGTTAACAACAATTATTATAATATGGTATATAAAACCAATATACCAACAACTTACTATAGTTTTACAAATAAAATACTGGAACTTTAATTTTCTATCTAGCATATTTGATAACTGCAAAGACGTACTAAGTTATTAGTGTTAACAAACCGAACAAATATATTTTTATACCTAAAAGTTTATTTTGTATGTCACTCAATCAAATTTTCGTTAAGAGATAAGTTAAACAATTTATTAATAATAATGAAATAACAATAAATCGAAATGAAGACAGTATAGTTCGCAAATACCTTCGGGAATTTCTCCGTTATTGATATTTGACAGAGTGGATACATTCCTATTCTTTGGTTTCATATAATCCTTCAACACCATACAACTCGTTCTTATTTTTTTAAATTTGTTTAATAAAAAGCAATAATTCTCGGGTAATATTTTTTTCTAATTTTATTTCTGCAGTATATACATTGCTAGTATCAATATAATTACAGTAAACACAGTTAAAAGTAAATTTTTTTATTACCTTTATAAGGTTGTAAGGGTGGTTCCGTAGGGTTTGGCCACAGAGACCCGATAGTTTATGCCTAGGATAGCTCAAAGCCAGGGAACGACGAGAAACCTAAAAACAATTTTTTTCGGTGTGCACTCAGTGTTCGCATTTACCCAGAATCTGTATCATAGGCGGGTCCCACCCGTCATCGTGGACAGTTTAACAACCTTACCACCTCATGAGACAAGTTAGGCACTAATGTTAACGGCATAATCCTGTTAGCTAGGCTAATTTCGTTATCACCTGTAACACATTTAATTTGGACTAAATCCAATGTGGTTCTAATTTTATTCAATTCAAATATCTGAACAAGGACTAGTGCATAATAACTTACCATCAATCACAATTCCAATTGGTATTTGCAACCCTTGGCGTGGGTAACTCTCAAGTTATCAATGAACTCCTATATTTAATGGAAGCCTGTTATCGTGACACAATTCCACATCACCGGTATCGATGGATCAATAATCCTACTAAATGCGATCAATTAGATTTGATTAAGCTTTCAAGCTTAAAACCCTGTTACGAGAGTCAAAGCGAACTCTCAGGAAATGAACAAGGTATTTAAAATATCAAACGGTTTAAAATTACCTCTATTTGCAACTCAACTCCGAGTTGTAAGTATCGAGTTATGTTGACATCAGTTAATTAAATCCTATATTTCAACTCAAGCATATTTAACAAAACTAAACGTTCATAAAATCAGATTTAATAATATATATCACATCTAAAAACCAACATAAACATAGCCTAGTCTTTCGATTTGATAGAAAATAATAAGTTTCTCCAGCAGGATAAAAAATTTGGATAAATGGTCTAAATTCAAATTGAAAAAAATTGAATTATTCACTAGAAAGATCGTTATTAATAATTAAGAGTTTTAGAATCAGCTGTACTTAAAGTTTATCACATTATACAGCTAATCCACTAAGACTTTCAAAACAACTGGTAATACAACTCATCAGGAGTGGATGGAAGACCAAAGAGCATCATGCTCCTCTTCGAATGGCCAAACCTTTTTCCCTCTCGGCCGCATCTCATTTTCCACTAGTGGCAGTTTAACTAACTAAAGTTAAAACTAAAACAGCTGACTATGTACAGACCACGGGTGCAACCTAGCGACCTTTTGATTTTGTAAACTGAACTAAAAATTAGATTCCCTAAAAATGTGAAGGTTACAAATTTACTATTAAAATGATCCCCCAGTGGCGGTTAGCTCTTGGCCGTTTGGTTGTCTGGTGACCCTGGGTTTCCGAGCTAAGCTGTGAGTCTCTTCTCACAGTTCTTCTAGACTCTTCTTCTTATTTTTCAGGTCTTGCCATCTTCTGAGCTAACCATGCTCACCTTCTTCTTTTCGACCCAGAATCACAGGTATCCTCCCACCTTCTTTCGACCGGCTCATGCTGGAGGGTCCCTTTCGTGTTACACTAGGTGATGTGTGCCTCACACTGCCGATGGTCTCCTCCAGTGTGTCGTAAGAATCCAGCAAAGCTTTTTGTGGCAAAAAAATACGCAATGTCTCCGTATTACACACCTTTAAAACAAACGACGGTATCTGGAAACCTTAGCCAACCAAACAAGCGACAACTGAGGATGGCGATCCTTAACCTATCTGAGAAAGAGGCGATCAATGTTCTTAAACTTGGCCATCTCTGGGGGGATTTCTCAGCTGCGTGGTGCTTCTAAGGACCATGGTCCTCAGATGCTTCAAGTGCATGAACTATGGACACCATTGCAGTGAGTTCACGGAAAAGGATCGGTCCGCTATTTGCTGTAAATGTGAGGAGGCAGGACACGATCATGAAACTTGTGTTTAACCGGTTCTATGCTTTTCCGTAGTGATCTAAAGGCGGATGAGGGTTAACTGCAGCAGTCGACCATGTCGCTGGTTCCGGGTAATGCCGCGTTTTTCGGCTCGCCTTAGAAAAGCCTAAACAAGCTGAGTGGCAACTTCCGAAAAAACAAAACTAAAAAGAGGAAGACTTTGAAATAGTCTTGTCTTTTTAAACCGGAAGGGCCCAACCCCGGTGATAGACGGTTCCTGAGGGGAACAAAGCCTGGAAAAGGGGTTGGTTCAGTAGATATGGCCACAGATAGGTACTCGCCTCTCTGTTGTATGGCTCAGACGATTCTGACACAACTTTTCTGACACAACTTTCCGAAACAGGATCCCCACCTACTTAATTTTTTTAAGTATTAGATTAGATATATCTGATTATAGTATTATATTCGATATTAACTTCGAAATTTCTTTATAAATACAGAAAGTGTAGTAAAGGTATTTTTTTAAGATTAAGTTTTATTTAAATGTGATTACTTGGTTTGTACATAATTTAATATAAATAAAAATACCAAATTATTGTTAGACAACGCTTTAAAATTCCTTATTAAAACAAATGATGATAGTTAATTGGCATATAATTATTCTATTGATAAAAATACAAAATAAAATACAGTTATAACCAGATGCAGCCACTATAGCTTACTGACGGTTCGCATACTATGGTTGGTTGTTGGCACTGTAGGAGTGTAGGCGGGTTGGCATCGTTGACTGCTGTTATGGCGCTCCAGTGTAAGCAGCATGAGTTGGATGTGAGTGTAAATGTCACGTGGACAGCAACAGTCACGTTTACAAATTTATACCGTAAGTTGCTTCACCAGCTTTGTTAGTGAAACTTTCACAGCAGTGACCTAACTAAACTTGAATTCGGCACAACAATATAGAAAACAGATCCAACTACTTTATATTTTTCATTAAATAAATTAATTCTTATATTTTATGTTAGATTAAAATACAATGCTATAATATTTTTACTTAATTATATTTTCTAATTGATGGAAAGAAAAAGTTAATGAAAGAGTGTATTTTTTACATTTAATATTCTGAAATTGTTTACTTGATACTATGAATCAAAATCTCATAACTAACTATCCGTAAATAATTTAATAATAATTAAAGTCCAAAAATAATTCAGTTTATAACCATTTTGAGCTGGTTTTTTGCTACTATGATGGTAATGGTAGTTAAAAATTATGTTAACTAACCTGTTCAAGCTGGGTTTAAACTGAAATAGTTGTAGGGCTAAATCATCAAGCTGCCTCATTTATCTTTAAAAAGTAATCATAAAAAACGCATTAGGCACAGTGAGTAAAATTGTAAAAAAACCTGAAAACTTGAATTCTTGGGAATCATAGGCAAAAACAATTCCCAAATAACACAAACTGAGCTTTGGAACGATTAACAAACAACTTTCTTCAATTTCACGTTCTTTGACACAACACATAAATTTGCAAGATTATGAAAACAAAATTATTCAAGTTTATCAACATGCTAATTAGGTACAAAACTGACACTTCGAAGATATCACTACTGTTTTTAATAAGTTTTACCGCAGTCCACATAACACACTTAAAATTGGAAATTTAATAATTGCTAAAATAAGAGACTCTGAACAAAATGGTACGTGTTTGTTCAGTAGTGTCAATAGAACTGGAATGCACATAGAACTACAAGAAATTTGATTCTGGTGGTCGGTGGGAGTTGAGAAAGTTACATTACACTTTCCATGATTTACTGAACTCAAATAGAAACCATTTTATGCAGTAACAAAGTGACGAAGTGTTGTTATTTTTTGTACCAAGTTTATTACATGCATTCTGCAAAGGTGTCTAGAGTAGTATCATCATCGACAGAGTGGGTGAGGCAAAGATGAACACAGAATGCTACGATGCGACATCAAGGTTAAAGTGAATAATAATAATCATATTACGTTACTGTTACTGCATCAACTAACATGACTTTAATAGAAGGGAAAGTAGTGAGGATTTGCTTATTAAAATTGTTCATTTAACAATATTCAGTTTTAACGATTACTTTAAAATATTTAGTTTTTTATTACATTATTACTATTAGGGTATAATATAGTTATAATAGAGTATAATATACCATTAGTTATGTTCAATAATCTCTCGCATATACGAGTGAATTCTTATTTAAAAATAAAACCTGTTAACATTATGATTTAAGAATATTCTATGGAAAACATACATTAGTCGTATAATAATTTTATGGGAATAAAATTTGATGGATATGGCATCATTTAGAGTAAACAAACTAATACGAAGGAGCCTTTATGTTGTGTATTTTTTTGTATATGATTTTCCATTGAAATTTTCGATTTCACCTTTACATTAATGTACAAATATTGTGTGCATACTGAGAATTTCAACTAGATTAAATTGTATTTCTATCCACCTTGATATCAATAACACCTTCATACCAATTTAAAATATTTGTTGAAGTGAGTATATCAATACTTAAATATGATTTAGTATTGATTTACTTTTTAATTAGTCCTAAGGTATTACAAAATAGTACCAACAAAATGAATAGTCTCCAATTTTTTTTTTTTTTTTTAGTTTACAACACATACCAAGGTGGAAATAAATAATAATATTTTTGTAAATTTAAATTCGTGCTAAGCACTTATGTTCTCACAAGAATATGTGAAATTAGTTTTGCGACCTAAATGTAATTCCCGAAATCACAACAAAAAAATACGTTCTCCCAAAGTTGAAAGCACTCGTGTATAGTAGGCCTACGCACGTCAGTAGACTACTGCTCTTGTGGTACATTATTTTTACAGTGCACTGTTTCTTTTGAGAAGCGGAGAAATATACATCTAAGGCAGAAAAATAACAAAGGAAAAAGCAAATCAAATTTTAAAAAGATTTTGTACCACGTGATTTGATCATCATGATGTGTTTTAAAGTTTTACTTCTTTGGGACTTAAATGCATTCTATTACTAATAAGTTATTCAGTATTATTATTTGGAAAACATTTTTGCCAAATATTATGATTTAAGAGATCATGATAGTCTTAGAGTATTTTTCACATACTTAGCACATACTATCTTAAAAAATGATGTTTTGAAACTTGCCTGCAAATAAATAAATCAATATTATTGTTTCATCCTCTGCAAAAAGCCTTCAAGATGTAATGACAATTGACAAAGAAGTTAGAAAGCCCTTTTGGTAAAAAATAATCATTTTTTAGAGCACAGAATCTCAATGTCTGATTTCTGAATTGCAAAGAATTACGTAAAATCCTCTTTATCTATCAATAAAAACTACCTGAAATGCATTAAAAAAATATATATATATTTTAAAATCTTTTTTATGTAAACCGTTGTCAAACTCTAATGTAATGCAGCTTATGTTTATAACTTATATCAGTTCAGTATGATAAAATAAGACTTACAAAACTAATATTTAATATGTATGTTTTCAGAACCAATATCCGGAAATGCATACAGACGTCAGCAGTACTATGCAATCACGTAATGGTTTTCAACGGGAGAAACAAAATCGATTGCATATTTTTAGTAAGGTAAAAAAGTAGAAACATTTTTATGTTGGTAAGACAAAAAGTTTAACTTTTTATTTTTATTTTTCAGAATTGTTTGTTGTTTTAGACTTGAATCAGTTACCTCAAAACTTGACCTTTTCGAAAAGTGTCACTTTAAATATAAAAAAATACTATTATTTACAATATAGCCTACACTAATTCAAGGTAACTTTTTCATAGATTATAAGAAAGTGAGGACTTTCCTGTAGATAGTACAAACCTGGGTTTAGAATCAATTCCAACCACTCATAACCTCAATTCTAGGTAATATCGCAAGTGACAGTGTTTAAACCACTCGTCATCAAGTGGTAAGTCATTGACATTTATGAGCACTTCTACAGTAAGCAAAAAGTGTTTTGATTACATCAGTAAAACTCTTTTTCTTAGAAACTATAGCAAAATAAAAATAATCTATCGTTGAAATGATTTATTCCAAAAATATAGGTGTTTAAATAATTTTAATAGTACATAAAACCATAGAGTGCTTATAGTTAAATAATATAAGCAAATGTTATAAGACCCAAATGAAACTGAACCCTTTGAACCTAAATGTCAAAATGACTAATCACAGTCTCTCCTTTTCTAACTTTAAGCAACCTGAAATCACGATCTTCACAGAGATTAGGGTCCATATCATTATACATGGAAGCTCGAGAGGTCTAAATTAAACGTTCTTTTATTAGAGAGAGTTTGTTTAAGTTTCACATGTGTGAATATCAAAACTATTTGTTTAGCTTTCGGTTAAAGTTCCTTTATCTAAAAACTAGTTACATGATAGGCCTATGCAACAAGGAACGGAAAGAAGCTGAAAGTTCCAGACAAATGAAAAGAGTTTTTAACTTCACAAAAAAATTATGATTATGAAACTTCTTGTTAAAACGTGTCGTAATATATTGTCCCAAAAATATTCCTTAAATTGTTTGGGGGGAAAACTTTCAGATTTGTGGGTCTGTAATTTTTTTAAATAATTGTTATTCAAAGAAAAATTATATAGGGCCTAACCTTTTATGAAACACAGAAATAAGGAAGGGTATATTTTGGTATCGTATATCAGGAATAGCCTATATATGGATAGTCAGACTCTAAATTTAGTGACAACCCTGGCTACGGTAGACTTTCAATAAGTATTGTACTATAACAGTTTAATATGTAAACTCCGGGTAGATTATATAATGGTTTTGAACCACAATCCTGTGGCCTAATTTAGCTCAGTGCTTAAAAGTAAAAAGAGTAGAATCATAGAGTTTTAGTTATAAAAGCAGAACCACTATGGGAAGTCCGCAACACCTAAGAAAGAACATTTCACACTTAATTTAAAATATCAAGTCTTATCAATATCTTTACATTATAAGCTAAACAAAACGATTGCATTACCATCCCTAAAGATCTCAAAATTACAAGAGGTTATCCTCTATAACGTTTTTTTATTTAACAATGTTAACCTATTTTAGGAAATTCTAATATAACAGTCGAGTGGGAACTTTACAGAACATGTTCTGAGATTCAGCCATTAGTAATGTACAGTAATGGTAAAGGACCTTAACTGCTCTATTATCGGTAAAGGGCTTTTGGGCAAGATTAAAATGACGGCCTTAGCTGAGGTAGAAAATTGGGACCGTTTGACCCTCTTGAGACCAACCACTCATGTCGTCAAAACGCCATTAAAATGTTATTGACAATAACTTACATATCAATACATCAGTAAATCATGATAGTTTGTAGATTACTGGTAAGTTTTTATATAATCCCAGAACATAAACGTTGGTTTATACTTTTTATGTTGACTGATAAAAAGTTTCACTTGGGAGTAAACTCACTGCGAAACTAAGAGTAAAAAATATTTTTGTAGCTGTAAACATAAAAACTAAAGGACTGAGTATGAAATTTTTTTATTTTTCGTTGAAGGACGGGACTATACTTTTTAAAATACAAGACGTAATTTAAAGAAAAGCATGAAATAGCCATGAAACTATTAGTACATTTTACAAAAAAGAGCACACTATCACTATGAAAAAGCAGAAAGATTCAGGTCCGGTGAAATATTTTTATGGCTTTAAAGGCTCAGATACTTAAAAACAATCTTCCGTTCATAACATAAATGAATCACGATGGTTTTAATACTTTTTAAAGTTTTTTTTAGAACAATAATAAAATAATTAATATGGAATAATTATAAGAATTTCTATCATCACATGTTCTAAAATGTACAGTTGCTCATTAGTAATGTATGTATTTTTTTACAGGTAAAAATGTGTGTTTTTTAATAATGCATTCTTTAGAGTCCGCAGCCAATCAGTTTTCTGTTTTTATCTGATATTTTATTATTTTTTTTTTCTTTCAAAAAGATTATATATAGGCCTACTATTAATTGGTAATAAATGGAGTATATGAGTTTTAACAGACATTGTTAGGGATTTTCGAGCAACGTTTACCGGTACTTGGGAAATTTTTAACAAATGTTCAACATGGACACAATAAAAATCAGTGGTTTGCCAAATCAGCGGTTGTACAATTGTTAATTACATCAGTATAATTTATTTTTCAAGTATTTTTAAGTCCACACGTCTAAATCCGGGTATATGATATGAAATCTTTATTGAACCTTTAAAACCATTCTTACAATATTGATACAATATACATAACTTAGCCATTCATAAATTTTACAAATGAAGAATATTTACAATATAAATTTAAATTATTATTTTTCATAATAATTACATAAAAAATAACAATTAAAGGACCAATCATCGGGTCCTGAGGTCTTAATATTAAGGTCTTATTAACTATTAATATTACAGCATGAATTTAGTGGAAACAACAAAGGGTTTCTATATTTACTTTTTGTTTATAATTTCAAAATATGATGCTATATCATAACCAATTTTATTCATACTGCATGAAAAATATTTTAGCTATTCCCAAACCTTTTATTACAAGTAAAACACTTTCATGAACCATAAAACACGAATTCATATTTTGACAAATGAACTACATATTCCCATGTGGAAGTCAACTCCTTTTCATTATAATTACCGGTTTAAATCGTTCTAGGAAAGTTTTTCTACACGCAAAGTTGATTCGATAACTATAAATTTACGAAACAGTTAAGAGTATTTTTGTTACATTTAATTAAAAAAAATTAGGTATGCGAAACACAAACTGCCCTAAATCTGAATTAGTTTGAATTGGGCTAACATTACCATTGTGCCTGTATACGTCATGCAAGGGCAGATTGAAACAGCTGCACTGATTCAATCGTTTGCCCGGAAACCTACGAGTGACTGTCCAGACCAGTGATGCTAACAGTGACATGTTGTGTCAAAATCCACCCAACCCCCCCCCCCCAACCATTCCTCACGCTAGCCGTCAAAAGCACTGTCACGTTAGATTACTGCGATTTTTGCCAAAAATTCACTTCTGCCCCAATTAACTTTTTTTTTGTAAAAATAAGATAAACTTAGACTATATTATTTTTAATGCATGAGCAAGTTTGGTTTAATTATTTGTAAAGACCAAGTAGGCTAAAGGAATAGGGTATTCAATCACGAAATAAGTAAACAGTTTCTCAATGAAACGATAACCATCGAGCAAACCTTAGAAATGAAGACCGAAAAGGTCTTTTTATTATAAAAAAAAAATATTTAAAAGAGGGTGAGTTTTAATGCATCTTGACAGCCTTTGAAAGAATATACTTTCTATAGAAGGTATATTTTGACGAACTAACATTCGTTAGATAAATGGGTGTAAAGCTGATAATGCCGATAATGACTGTGTGTCACTAACAAAGTAAAAAGGACTATTGCTATAGTGATAATTTGAATGAATGCTTTTTGTAAGAGCGATTAAAACGCTCTTGGTTATGTGTAACCTGAAGCTCATTTGACGTAGTCATATCAAAGGATAGAGTTAAGTATTTTGAGGTTTATAAACCAATCATGTAAAACATTAAAAAATACTTTCTCAGGAAAGCTTGTTGCGTTATAAATAGAGGAAATATATTAAAATAAATATATTAATTTTATTACTAATAGTCTAGGCCAAGGTTAACCTCCTGACAGTTGCCTCCTAATTCATTGGTGTAAAATTAAGTGCCTAAAATAATGTATGTTATTAACAGAGTAAGTGTGTTTTTTATTTATGTATACGCATTTTAAAATAAATACTTTCAATTCATATGGAAAGACAAACTTTTCACCGATAAAAATATAATTAGAGGAATTTCCTTATTTTATTTTATTTCATTTTGTGTGTATCTACGCCAGTGGCATTTTAATTGTTTTGACGGGGAACGTTTAAACCCCAGTCTTGTTACTATCTAACATCGACCAGTTGTTAGAAAGTATCATTATTAATTAATAGCCCAATGACAAATGTCAACTGGGTCCGGAATCAAACCTTTAAAAAGCTACTAACTTTTCTCAGATTCAAAGGCGAGCTCTATAACCACTGAGCTACCCAGCCAGTTAACAGGGAATACGCTGTTAGATGAAATTTTCTTTTATGTACTACCGAGTTCTAAAAAGAATTAGTGTTATTGATGAGTTAAATTTGTAATGATTGATACACTAAAAATCATAAAAGTAGTGGAGAAACGCGGGAGCTGGCTCAGTTCAAGGTCACCTGAGCGATGACGTCATCGAGGTCAATGACCCCACCGATGACGTCATCGATGACGTCATCGATGACGCAATCGATGACGTCATCACCAATTACGTCATTCTGTGACGTCACACCCATGACGTTGCAGAAATGACGTGGCGATGACGTCATCACCCCTTACGTCACCATTATGACGTCATCGATGTCACAAAGGTCAAGGTCACGCTGAAACCTAAAATTTTTAGGCACTTTTGCTGTTTCTCGCACTACGCTCCGAGTTTCAGTCAGGTTTCAATGACCTTGACAACTTGGAGCGAAATTAGACGAGAAACAGCAAAAGTGCCGAGGAAACTCAAAGTTTGCAACGTGACTCTGCCTAAACCGTCATGTGACACCGCTCGAGTGACCTTGAACCGATACAACTCCCGCGTTTCATCATTACTGTAACCGCGATGCGCACCCTACGACAGACACCGAGCGACTGACTGTCCGGCCCCGCGCACTCTAGGTATATTGGCTCGAGAGACTAAGACTCTAAACCGTCAGGAATGGGAGTAACTAACTGAATTTTGCAAGGAAAAGTCATTTCATCCAATATTTTAAACAAAACCTCATCAGTAAAACTGACATTAGTCCGTTTTGTATAAAACTTAGGGTGTCCGCGCAATAGTTTGCGCCACTTAGCTAAAGTCGAAACCCTCTTAACTTTGAGTGGTGGACAGTGAGCAACTAATAAAGTCTTAACACGACTAAGTTTCTTACCCAAAGTGTCCCGCGACATGGCGTCTCCTCACAAAAGTCCACACAATACTGAGAGACTGCTTGTAGCGCACGAGTCAAGGGAAAAGAGGTGGGGGAAACAGCAGGAGTGGGGGAAGGTCACAGTGGTGGGGGAAGGTGAGGCTTAACGCTGGAGTATCGCATCACTTCACCATGAGCTGTCCTACAGTCAACACACTGTTCTCTTGGCCCGAGTTGGCACTAGAAGAAACATTTCTGTACAGCTTAGGCTGTGAGAGCCGAGGAAGCAAAGTCAAAGTGGAAATTGTGTTAAACTCCAAGATGAAGAGTCTCCTAAATAAACTAATTGTATCCTTGCAATCTCCTATAACTTTAGAGAAATACCACTTTATTAAGCGACACCTTATACTTTGGCAAAACGAAGCGGAAATGGAAAAGATTACAGTAAAATTAATTTAACTTAAAACTTGGACTGGACACTCATGGCGATACCACGTGGCGTGAAAACGCCACCCTAAACATTACAAGTTAGGTTATTGAGCACCTCTGGTACGATAACCGATGTGCTAGAGTTAAAGTGTGATGACCTTGAGTCAAAACACTGAAATACTACAAGTCGATATCGTCCCAGAGTTAAAGTGTAGTGACCTACATTCAGAACTTGTAAAATTACTTACATATAGAGAGCTAGAGAACAGCGAGACGCACCGCATGGAAGCCGGAGACATACTGGCGAAGCGGTGTTGTGCAGCCTAGGGACCCAGTTGTGGTGGGGGTATAGCCAACACTTAGAGTACAAGTGTTGTGGGTGACCTTGACCCACATAACTTACCTGACCCCCCCCCCCGACAAAAATTGCGAACCCCCCCCCCCCGATAAAAAGTGCGAACCCCCCCCCCCCCCGACAAAAAGTGCGAACCCCCCCCCCCGACAAAAAGTGCGAACCCCCCCCCCCGACAAAAAGTGCGAACCCCCCCCCCGACAAAAAGTGCGAACCCCCCCTCCCCTCCCCCCCCACCCCCACCCCACCCCCACCCCCACCCCCACCCCTGATATCCTGGGCGTGGCAGCCCCGGTGGGGATATAAGGGGGTCCGGCCAGAGCCGGCTCGCAGTCCGCTCCCGCGCGTTGAACGTGAACGATCGGGACGGACCGCCATAGGCATCACTAAACATTGAATGGCGCCTTCAGTGTTTAGCGAAGTCTACTCTAACTTTAAGACTTGTATTAGTTGTAAGATATTGCGCTTGCGTTTGGGTATTGCGAATTGTTTTATATGAGAGTGTTTTACTTGTACCCTATGTCTCCTGTGTCTTTTATCCTTTGTGTCTTGTTTGTTATATGTGTTTAATGTGTATGTGCTTGTTCCAGCATTGACTACGTTGAGCTCAATTGTGTGTTGTAAGTGTGTTATATGTTTCTAAAGTGTATACGCTTGTTTTAGCAATCCCCCCTTGAGCTTTTTCAATGCTCAAAGTAAATTGTAAAGTCAGGGAACGGGAGTAGGCCCCCGTGTAAAGCCACTTTTAATAATTGGTAGGCTCCTTGCCAGGCATGCAAAAGGTTGCGGATGGCATTTGGGGAGCATGTCCGTTTGTAAGCTGGCAAGCAAAAGGTTGTGGCGGCCTCTGCACTCGGACCGAGGACGTAAGCCATTAGGGTGTCCTCAGTATGTTTCCCTTCTGGAAACTCAAAATTATGTAAATGAATCTTTGTTAGATATTTGTGTTTTTAGTCCCCAAGGCCCCCGAACATTCGTGGTTCGCCATGGATGTACGGAGGCCGAAATTTTTTAATGTCCGTGTGGCCTTGACCCACAAAGACTTGTAAAAATTCAATGCATTGTAAATTAAAAATATTAAAGATAGGTTACGGGAGTAGGCCCCCGTGTAAAGCCTATTTTAATTATCGGTAGGCTCCTGCCAGGCATGCAAAAGGTTGCGGATGGCATTTGGGAGCATGTCCGTTTGTACGCTGGCATGCAAAAGGTTGCGGCGGCCTCTGCACTCGGACGAGGACGTAAGCCACTAGGGTGTCCTCAGTTTGTTTCCTTCTGGAAACACAAAATTATGTAAATGAATCTTTGTTAGCTACTGAAAAGACAATGCAGTAAATGTTTACAAGTCTTGCGTGGCGAAGGGTACACGACATTGGATGTTGCCTTGTTGTCATAGTTGGGTCTCTTCGGAGGCTACAGCGATGACAACCCAAGTGCCCCAGGTGGGGCTTAATTTTTTAAAGTTTTTTCGTGACCTTGACCTAAATACAGTAATGACCCCCCCCCCCGAACTTTTTTTTTTGAGAAAAAAATTTTGACCTTGACCAAAGAGTTTTTTGCTCCGGACGAGAAGTGCCCAAACAAAAAATTTGTACAAAGTAGTGGATTTAGAGCAAAGATCATTGATTTATCAAACCTGTTGAAGAATAAATTGAAAATGGGTGTTTAAAAGCCAAATCTACTACATGATTGATAAACTGGATGTATATGACGTCACCTTCCCCCACCCTTCAACCTCGGGTATAAAGGGACCCGGTTGAGCGCGCTGCTCATTATTGCGTGGACATTCACCGAGTGCACACTCAAAGCCAAACTGTAAAAAAATGGCTCTTTGCGATATTTGTGGTGAGTTTTTCCAAGATGAAGATATCTTTGTTTTACACCGAGAATTGCATCATGAAGAGAACAGAAAAGAAGAGATTGTTGTAAGTGAAGAAGACTTGGATGCGTTTGATTGGTTATTGGAAAACTACCAGAAGCAGATGGACGACTGTGATAGCTATCTACAGTTACACCGAGAATTGCATCGTGAAGAGGACAGAAAAGAAGAGATTGTAGTAAGTGAAGAAGACTTGGATGCGATTGATCGGTTTTTGGAAAAACCCCAGAAGCAGAAGGAGGACTGGGCTAGCTATTTACAGTTAATGCAAAGAAGAAGACCAAGTGTTATTCAATTTGCCGGAGCTGGACCATCTACAGCTGGAGGATTTATTCAAGAGGAAATGAAAGAAAAAGTGGAAGATTTAAAACAACTGCGTACCCAAGAAGTGGATATGGAAGAAGAGGATACAGAAGAAGTGGAAGATGTAAAACAACTGCGTACCCAAGAAGAGGATATGGAAGAAGAGGATACAGAAGAAGTGGAAGATATAAGACAACTGTGCACCACAGCCTTGCCAGGACCAGTTGTAACTCATTTCAAAATTAATAACTTGCAATTAGAATTGGAAAATTTTCTAACTCAAGCTAAAAAACTAGTTGTAAAAACATTGACGGAAGAATTGACAAGATTGAACTTTATTAAATTTGGATTGGTGTTGGAGGCTATGTTTACTAATAGCGATGGTGAAAACTCACCGAGAGCATTCATTGCTAAAAACCGAACCCTTACAACCACATCTGATATCAGCGAAATTTTAGAAGAATGTTTGAATGAACTGTTAATGAAACTCCAAGAACATGAAGGAAGAGGATCTGGCTGGACGTTATCATCGATTGAAGGTATGGATGTGAGGATTCACAAGCATGGATATGGTATAAGAGGTAGCAGCTTTATCCCTCTACCAAAGGTTATCCGAGATACTAAATCATGTATCAATGTGAAAAATGAGGACAATGAATGTTTCCGGTATGCAATGTTAGCAAAATACGTGGGACATAATGCTATTAGACCTAGCATAGCATACGAAGCTGTTCAACACCGCTATAACTTTCGAGGAATGTCATATCCTGTGAGTCTTGATCAAATTACTAAATTTGAGAAACAAAATCCAGGTGTTTCTGTTAACGTGTTCGGTTTAGATGATTCAAACAATGTGTATCCACTACGAGTAGGAAAAGTAGAGCAAAGTAACCATACTGATTTATTATTGATAACCAAAGGTGAGATTTCACATTATGTTTATATTAAAAACTTTGAATCTTTGGTTGTACGACAAGTGTCAAAACAAAATCGTAAGATAACAATATGCAAGAGATGCTTTTGTTTTACATGCAAGGAATTCAGACGTGGAGGATCGGAGTGGTTGATGGAGCACCAAAGACTTTGTAATGACAACTATGAAGTGAAGATTAGTCTGCCACCGCCATCTCGAGCGTTCATCCAATTCAACAAAACAGTTCACCAATATCGGATTCCAGTAGCCGTCTACGCAGATTTCGAATCCACGTTAGTACCACAGGAGCTTCCGAATGGTGAGGTGACTAGAAGAACCAAATATCAATTGCATCAACCTAACAGTTTTTGCTTATTGGTGAAATCCACTTTGCCTGAAGAACAGTTACAACACTATGGGTTAACATCCACTCCAATACTCTACCGTGGGGAAAAAGCCGCTAAGTATTTTGTAGACCAGTTGTATGATATTGCTGAAAAGGTGCAACGCTTATTCGGTAATGTTTTACCCATGGAACCTTTGAACCAAAATCAACAAGAAGAATACAATTCAGCATCAAGATGTTATTTATGCAAAAAGAGTTTCAGTGAAGAAAATCCAAAAGTAAGAGATCACGATCACCTGACAGGGTTATACAGAGGAGCTGCTTGTAATTCATGCAATATAAATTACAAACTACCAAACTTTATCCCTGTCGTGTTACACAATCTTAGCGGCTATGACTCCCACTTCATTATCCCAGAGTTAGGACGGGATGATGGAAAAATTGAAGTATTAGCTGAAACATTGGAGAAGTACATCAGTTTCTCAAAAACAGTAGGTAAAATTAAACTTCGCTTCGTAGACTCTTATAGATTTATGTCATCTAGTTTGAGCAAATTGTCTGAAAACCTAAGAAGAGAAGACTTAAAAGAAACCAGCAAAATTGTACCTGAAGATAAATTGGACTTAGTAATGCGTAAAGGAGTGTTCCCCTATGATTACATAACTTCTGCAGAAAAATTTGAAGAAACCAGTCTGCCACCGATTGAAGCCTTCAATAGCAAGTTAAATGAAAGTGCAATCACTGTTGAAGACTACAATCATGCTTGTAATGTTTGGAACCAACTAAACATTCAAACCTTAGGGGAATATTCTGACTTTTACATAAAATTGGACGTAACTCTGCTGTGCGATGTGATGGAAGAATTTCGAAACACCTGCTTCTCCGCCTATGGACTGAACCCTCTGCACTCGTACACATCTCCAGGATTAGCATGGCAAGCTATGCTAAAGTCAACCAACTGTCGATTGGAACTTCTAACAGATATCGATATGGTCCTCATGATCGAATCAGGTGTACGAGGTGGTTTGACTCAAGCTGTGACAAGACATGTTAAGGCCAACAACAAGTATATCCCCAACTTCGACGAGCAACAACCATCACTCTACCTTGGATATTTTGATGCGAACAACCTCTATGGTTGGGCGATGTCAAATCCACTTCCCTACGCAGACTTCAAGTGGATTGACCCGACCACCATCGGTGACATATCACGGATTCCAAAAGATGGCCAAACAGGCTATATTTTGGACTGTGATTTTGAATATCCAGAACACCTTCACGACCATCATTACGACCTGCCTCTCCTAGCCAAGACTGAAGTTTCACCGACAGGAAGATGGCCCAAGCTGATGATGACCTTGGAGAATAAGAGTCGATATGTGGCACACTACTGGGTAGTTCAACAAGCACTTGAATTGGGCCTACGTATAGTGAAAATTCACAGAGCAATTGAATTCACCCAGTCTTGTTGGTTGAAACCATTTATCGATTCCAACACTACAAGAAGAGCTGCAGCGACAACAGCATTTGAAAAGGACTTCTACAAATTAATGAACAACGCCATCTTTGGGAAGACATTGGAGAACAAGAGAAAACACAAAATTGTAAAATTAGTAAGTGATCCTAGGAAATTGGAAAAATTAGTGCAAAAACCAAATTTCGGAACATCAATGATTATAAACGAAAATCTAGTTGCTGTCAGTATGAATAAAACAACAATAGTGATGGATCGTCCGTTATACATTGGAATGTCGATTTTGGATATAAGTAAAACTCTGATGTATGATTTCCATTACAACAAAATGGTTAAACACTACGGAAGAGACAACATTGGAGTTGCATACATGGATACCGACGCGTTCATCTACTGGATAAAGACTTTGGACATGTATGAAGATCTAAGGAGTTTCCCATACAAAGACGACTTTGACTTCTCTGACTATCCAAAGAACCATCCAAATTATAATGAAAAGAATAAAAAAGTAATTGGAAAATTTAAAGATGAAGCAAATGGAATGCCTTTGGAGGAAATAGTTGCGCTGATGTCCAAATTATATTCCTTCAAGATGTATATGGAAAATGACATACCGACAGTGAAGAAAGCTAAAGGAGTCAAAACATCATACTTGAAGAAACATGTGACATTTGACCACTACAAGACCTGCTTGTTTGAAGATTCTACAATGTCTGCAACGTTCAACACTATTAGAAGCTTTAAACATGAGGTCTACAGTGTCACTGAAGTTAAAAGGGCACTATCAGCTCAAGATGATAAAAGGCATATTATGCCGGATAAAATCCATACTCTTCCTTTCGGCCACTACTCTCTAAACCCTATCAACTAGTAACCTATTCTTCGTCCTTATACAACTTCGACCTTATTCCTTTCTCCTTCCGTAAAAAAATGGGGAACACGGCAAGTCCAACGCCGTGTTCCCCATTTTTTTACACAAGTTTGGATGACCTTGACCTATATAAATCATGTGAATATTTAAGACAACATTCATTGTGATTATACATGTGATACATGAAACATTCAAACCTGCAATATGAAGAACTTGAAGCAAGAAATTGTCAACGAGCTTCATAAACCTGCAAGAAGAAAGTTTCCGCGAAGAAATACAGTGATAAAAGGAATAAATGATTTATATCAAGCGGATTTAATCGAAATGATTCCTTACAGTAAACAAAATAGAGGATTTAAATACATATTGACTATTATTAATTGTTTTTCAAAAATGGCAGATGCTTTACCACTAAAAGATAAAAGTGGCAAAAGTGTTACAAAAGCAATGGAAACAGCTATACAAAGAGACAAACATACTATAAAACATTTACAAACTGATGATGGAAAAGAATATTTTAATAAGGAATTTGCAAATTTAATGAAAAAACATAACATTAACCATTACTCAACTAATTCAGAGGTAAAAGCATCAATAATTGAAAGATTTAACAGAACTTTAAAAGGTGCCATGTATAAGATGTTTTCCAACAGAGGATCACACGTATGGATTGATATGTTACCAAAACTTATAAGCGATTACAATAACAAGTTTCATAGAACTATCGGTATGAAACCAAGCCAAGTGACTAATAAAAATGAAAAACTTGTATTAAAACGTATAAAAATGAATACTAAACCAAAAGTTGAAAAGCTAAAGCCTAAAAGGTTTAATGTTGGCGATAAAGTGCGAATAAGCAAATACAAAGGTGTATTCAGTAAAAGATATCTTCCGAACTGGACAAATGAGGTATTTACCGTATTTAAGGTGCAACCTACAGTACCAGAAACTTACATTTTAAAAGATAATAAAGGACAATTGCTTGAAGGAGGGTTTTATGGACATGAAATGTTAAAATCAACAGTAGGTGATGTATATTTAGTTGAAAAGGTGTTGCAACGAAAAAAGGATAAGGTTAAAGTACGATGGTTAGGATTTAATAAAACGGAAGATTCTTGGATACCTAAAAAGGATCTAATATAATGATAGAGCATCATTTTGGGTTGAACCATTACAAAGGATGGAGATAATACCGCAAAAAGACAATTTTACTATTAATAATATAGATGAACTCACAGTGGATGGTTCTCAATTCAATACTGGGAAACACGGTGTTTTGTTACCAAACACGGTGCGTTGTCTGGTTACCGGTCCTTCCAATTGTGGAAAAACAAATGTAGTATTCAATTTGATTACAAACCCTAAAGGATTACGTTTTAATAATTTATATGTATTTTCAAAGTCACTACAACAACCAAAATATCAGTTATTGGAACAAATACTCAATAATGTGCCTGAAGTTAAATATTTTAAATTCAACGCGAGCGAGAGTGTCATGCAACCGCAAGAGGCTAAACCATTCTCAGTATTCATATTTGACGACGTATCTTGTGAAAATCAAAATACAATAAGAAATTACTTCGCCATGGGTCGACATAACAACATAGATAGCATTTATATTGGTCAAACTTACAGCAAAATACCGAAACAGCTCATTAGAGACAATGCAAACATGTTAATTGTATTTAAACAGGATGAAACCAACCTAAAACACATATATTATGACCATGTAAGTGCGGATATGCCATTTGAACGATTTAAAGAGTTGTGTGGAAAGGCTTGGGCTGAAAAATATGGGTTTTTAACAATTATGAAGGAACAACCGCTAAACAATGGTCGATACAGGATAGGATTTGATAAATTTATACTAATACACTGATCATGATGTAAAACATTCATTGTTGTACAACACGTCTTGCTACAAACATGGTTAACCAAGAAAAGTTAATAAAGGAAATAAAATCACTTAGTGATTCTATTCGAGATAAAAACAGAGCATTAAAATTAGGTATTAGCGAAAGGGAGAAATTTCTTGAATCTACTTTTAAACCTATTACTGAACCCTTGAAACAATTAAACAAAAAATTTGCTAAACCCGTTTTGGAAGGAGATGCAATTGCACCTATTACAAAGTTTGAAAGAGAAAATGTAAAATCAGAAGATTTTAGTGACGAAGACCCGGAATCCTCTACATATAGTGGTTTTACCGGCGGAGAACCCGAAAGAGAGCTAGAATCACCAGACTATAGTGGTATAAGAGAATTATATGAAGTAAAAGCTAAAAGAGGACATGAAGATGTATCAACTGCTAGTGAAGAGGAAAAAGAAGAAGAAGCAAGGGAAGGTCCGTCAAACATAAGCTTGTTGGGTGAAAACATTCATAACAAAGGACCTTTAGGAAGGAAATACATGGTAAAAATGTTACTCGGAACAATTCCTAATAAGAATTACCATAGTTATGGAGCGAGATTAACAAAAGATGGTTTAATGATAGGTAATAGCCCGTTAAACGTTGACGAACATGATAATATTGTCATTGGTGATCAAAGGTATAAGGGCACAAAAGGATTATTTGAATTATTATTTGAAAATAAGCCTTCAGTATCGTTAGTGAAAGAAAAAGACATGGAAGCATATAAAAATATTTTGGAACAGACAAATGCATATAGGAGAAAGTATTTACCTGACCAGCCTCCTTTTAGATCTAAGTCTTTAAAATATAAAGAATTTGTATCCAAGTTAATACCAACTAGAAGACAAACAATGCCGTTAACACAAAGAAAACCTGTAAAACGAAGATTTATGGCATCCACTTTGGATGTAAGTGCTCAGGAACGAAGAAAAAGAAGTAAGTCCGTTACGGGTACAGGTTTAATGAAGAAACTATATAACACAAATGTGATTTATTACAATAATATCAATAAATTGGTGGATAGAATGAAACTAATACATGAAGCTAAAGAAGCGGGTCATACTGGATTGGAAAACGAATGGGTGGCTTTAGTGGATGAACTCCGAAACCGTGGGGTAATCTCATAAAAATGCGTTACTCCCTAGATTACTATTCAGTTGCATCATGAGTGTCGACAAGTTCGGACGTTACTCCTCGGATGGGTTATATTACGCAAATAATTTAAAAAGAGGTGCTGGTTTACCACAAACACCTGATGGAGATTATGATATAACTAATAAAAGGTTAAAAAACATAAAAGATCCCACAGATGAAAACGATGCAATAAATTTAAAAGTATTAAAAGAAAATATATCACCAACATTAAGACTACAGAAAAACACATATGACGCAGGTAATCATAGAATTGTCAATGTTGGTAAGCCAAATCAAAACGCTGATGCAATAAACAAAGGTTATTTATCATCAGAATTAAAAAATACGTTAAAATTCAATGGAAAAACGTATACTGCTGAAAATAAACGTATATCCAACGTAGATGATCCTAAAGATGCAAAAGACAGCGTAAATAGACGCTATTTACATTCATTAATACCTGAAAAGACAAAAGATGGTTTTTCTTTTTATAAATTTGTTATTAACGATATAGGTTATCCGAAAAATGAAAATGATGCTGTAAATTTAAAATATATAAAAGATCATTGTATTACACGTGATGTAGGAGTTATTGATTGTCTAGGTAATTGTTTAGCGAATGTTAAAGATGGTTCGGCACCATCAGATGGTGCAACAGTGGGTCAAATGATGGAAACCTTAAAACAAGAAACAACCTCTTTTGTAAAACAAGATCAAGTAGTATCAAAGCAAGGGGATGAATTTGTTCAAGGTAATGAAAAATTTAATTTATTAACATACAAAAATAATGCTTGGGATTGCATGGGTAAAGGGTTATCAAATATGAGATTGGGTTATACTGCTCAAGATGCAGCTGCTTTATCACAAACCGTACATCTAGATCCAGATCATTCTTTTAGATTTTTTACATGTAAAAATAAAGTAATAAAAGACTTGCATAATGGAAGAGATTCAAATGATGCTGCAACTGTAGGACAAACATTACAATA
Organism: Neoaliturus tenellus; assembly: GCA_030545055.2. Classification (NCBI taxonomy): domain Eukaryota; kingdom Metazoa; phylum Arthropoda; class Insecta; order Hemiptera; family Cicadellidae; genus Neoaliturus; species Neoaliturus tenellus. The sequence continues at coordinate 183,313,010 of CM061533.1, read as the reverse complement.
TGACAGTGCAAATAAAGAGTTTATTTATAATAAGCAAAGATTTAAATTAATGGATGTAAATGATTATCAAAATATATTAATTGCAGATCCAAATTCATTTAGCGGATTTAGAAAATTGTCTGGTGAACAATTTATTCATAAAAATCATGTGTTTCGAAATGAATCAGACGGAGCATTAGTAAGTGGAAATTTTAAATATTTTAAATGTCCCGGGAGCGATGAAAATGTAACTGATAAAGACTAAGAATTTGTATTAAAAACTGATACGGGTTAGAAATCGAGACTAATATTATAAAAATGGGTTACACTCTAGAATGTTATTCAGTTGCACCATGAGTGTTGACAAGTTCGGACGATATTCCTCGGATGGATTATATTACTTTAATACTTTAAAAAGAGGTGCTGGCTTACCACAAACACCTGATGGAGATTATGATATTAGTAATAAACGGTTAAAAAACATTAATGATCCCACAGATGAAAATGATGCAATAAATTTAAAAGTATTAAAAAAAGAGATATTACCAACACTGAAACTAGACAAAAACACATATAACGCGGGTAATCATAGAATTTCCAACGTTGGTAAGCCAAATCAAAACGCTGATGCAATAAACAGAGGTTATTTATCATCGGAATTGAAAAATACGTTAAAATTCGATGGAAAAACGTATAATGCTGAAAATCGACGTATATCTAACGTAGCAGACCCTGTAGATGAAAAAGACAGCATAAATAGACGCTATTTACATTCTATAATACCTGAAAAGACAAAAGATGGGTTTTCTTTTTATAAATTTGTTATTAACGATATAGGTTATCCAAAGAATGAAAATGATGCTGTAAATTTAAAATACATCAAAGATCATTGTATTACACGTGATGTAGGAATTATTGATTGCTTTGGTAATTGTTTAGCGAATGTAAAAGATGGTTCTGCACCATCAGATGGTGCAACGGTGGGGCAAATAAAGGAAACTATAAAACAAGAAACATCTGGTTTTGTGAAACAAGACCAAGTAGTAACACGACAAGGAGATGTATTTGTACAGGGAAATAAAAAGTTTACTTTACTTGAAGAAAACAATAGTGTTTGGGATGGTAAAGGAAAGTCATTGACAAATTTAGGTATTGGTGAAAAGCCTGGTGATGCTGTTACTTATGAACAGATAATACAATTAGAGCCAACTGGAAAACAATGGTGGAATTGTGATAACAAACGATTAACAAATGTTGCAGACCCTGATTATGCTGATAACGCTGTAACTGTTAATTTTCTTGTTAAAGTAATAGGTAATTTATTATTTGATATGCATAATTATATTGCAGCCGGACAACATAAACCTATTGATGAAAAAATGAGAAGTGCATGGATTAAACAAGAAATTCTTTATAAATACTTTTTTAATCATAATACACAAAAGTTTAGATCAACAGATTGGGGTACTTTTGATATTTAATTAAATAACACCATAAATTACATCATTTATGTGCAACCTGTCATAGAGGTAACACATAGGTTACGCTTTTCGAATATAAAAGACAATCATGGCGTTTCATTACACCAGTCCATATCGAGACACTATACGGAAAGGAGGCGGTATCACGTCCACAGCGGTTTCTCTGTTAAGTAAAGCTTTAAATCGTATTCCAGTAGGATCTGTCGTAAATAGAGCAATAGACGCTTTACCATACGAATTTCACATACCGGGAGGTTATCAGTATTGCGGACCAGGAACTAAATTGAAAAAACGACTGGAAAGAGGCGATCCAGGCATAAATAAGTTAGATCAGGCTTGTAAAGAACACGATATCGCATATTCCACGTTTACCGATTCAAAGAATAGGTCAATAGCTGATAAAAAGCTAGCGAATATAGCTTGGCAACGAGTAAAGTCTAGTGACGCTAGTATTGCAGAAAAAGCAGCAGCTTTAGCGGTAACAGCAGGTATGAAGGCTAAAACAGCGGTAGGAGGTGGAAAAAGGAGGGGTAGGAATAAAAAAGGATCAACCATGAAGAAACATGGTGGTAATATTAGACTAAAAAGACGTTCTCCGAGGAAAAATAACAAAAAACCGATAATATGGTCAATGGTAAAAAACGGGGCTGGTCTATACCTAAGACCGTATCGTGCATATTAAATAAAAGAAATCAATTGGTTATACCACATAAAGCGTTGACTAATGTTGAATTATTTAAATATATTTCCTGTTTAAAAATACCATTTTTCCGCGGAGTATTTATGAAAGACAATTTACCAAAGAAAATATGGAAAAATGAGACTGGAATCGTAAATGTGGATAATACTGAAGGGTCCGGCACCCATTGGGTGTGTTATAAGAAACTACATAGTAATGTATATTATTTTGATAGTTTTGGAAATTTGCCACCACCTAAAGAACTTGAACATTACTTTAAATCTGCTAAAAACATATATTACAACTATAAAAGAGAACAACCTGATAATACTTCAATATGCGGCCATTTACGTTTGGAATTCCTAGCTAAAAGTATCAGTCACTATTGAGATGTCTTCCTATACGGTATCATTAACAGGAAAATCGTCCACTTTACGAAGTATCCTTTTTCCAGCGTTACGCTTGCAAAAAGGAAGATTTTGGGAGGCAGCACTGTTGGATTTTACAACTTACAACTCTATTCCCAATGTTACGGAAGGTAAAAATAACTTATTGCATTATTATAAAGGAAAAGATGCCAGTGGGAAGTTTACAGACTTGGAAGTTTGCACTCTACCCACAGGTTCTTATGAAATTGATCATATTAATGAATTTTTGCAAAATAAAATGGGAAAAGACAATATAACGCTAAAAGGTAATAACAATACAATGAAAGCTGAGCTTACTTCAAAATATTATATAGATTTCAGTAAGTCAGACTCAATTGGTGATTTATTAGGATTTCCCAAAGATGGAGCAATTTTAGAACCAAATAAAACACATTCCGGTAAACAAACTGTAACAATATTAAAAGTCAATAGTATAGACATAACTTGTAACATTATACAAGGAGCTTACAGAGATGGAGCAAATACTCATATAATACATACTTTTTACCCCAGTGTTCCACCTGGATTTAAAATTGTTGAAAAGCCACAAAACCTGGTATATCTACCGTTGAACACCACTTTCATTTCAGACATCGTGTTGAACGTATTGGATCAAGACGGTAACTTGATAGATTTCCGAGAAGAGCCTATTACGGTTAGATTACATTTAAAATCGACACTTTAATACAAAATCATGGGTTTAATATTTAAAAGCGAACAACCTACGGGAAACCGCATTAGTAGCTCTTCAGCTGTGGAGGAGTTAACACGCGAGAACATTCGTTTCTTAAAGAGAATTGGATTACAATTAACCGATTATGGATATACTGGATATAGCGCAGGGTCCAACATTCGACGAAACCCTATGGGAAAAAGAATATCACACCCACAACCCTTACACTTCATCAAAATTAAACAATAACGATGAAATTCGTATTCCCATACAAAATCAAGACATTTACACACTACCATGTGAAAGTTACTTGTATATTGAAGGAAAAGTTACTAAAAAGGACGGTACTACTACTGGTACAACAGTTCCATTTATAAATAATCCCATGGCTTTCCTGTTTGATGAAATTAGATATGAAATATCAGGTGTAACAGTTGATTCTACTAAAAAAGTAGGTATTGCAACAACTTTAAAGGGATTAACATCTATATCACCTAATGAAACCAATTTAATACAACCTGCAGGATGGGTTTTACCTGCAAAAGACACAATCACTCCAGATACAAATGGAAATTTTGATTTTCATATTCCGTTACGTTTGTTGCTTGGTTTTGCCGAAGATTATAGGAAAATAATATTAAACGTTAAACAAGAATTAGTTTTGTTGAGATCTTCAAACGATAAAGATATTATTAAAGCTCCAGACGGTACAACAGATGCAACTTTAGAATGGAAATTAACATTAGACAAAATTGTATGGAGAGTTCCACATGTAAAATTAGCTGACGAGCATAGAATGCTACTATTAAGAAAGTTAAAGGCTGATCGTGATATTGTAATTCCTTTTAGAAGTTGGGAATTTCATGAACATCCCAGCTTGCCAACTACGGATCGACACACTTGGACAGTTAAAACATCTAATTATGTGGAACGAGCCAGGTATATTATATTTGGTTTACAAACAGGCAGAAGAGACACCATCACCAAACATGCAGGCCAATTTGATCATTGCAACTTGAAAAATATTAAAGTTTATTTAAATTCACAATTTTTTCCATACGATAATTTAAATGTGTCATTCGCTAATAAAAAGTACAGCATATTGTACGATATGTATGCAAGGTTCCAAAGTTCATATTATGGTAAAACGAATGCACCTTTACTATCACCAGAAAAATACTTAGATGGTTACCCTATAGTTGTAATCGATTGTTCTAAACAAAATGAATCGGTAAAATCATCAAGTGTAGATATAAAAATAGAAATGGAATTCAACGCGCCTATATCAGCTAATACAACTGCATACTGTTTAATTCTACATGATAAAATCGTAACATACACACCTTTAACTGGAATTGTTAAAAATGTATTGTAAAAGACCGGTTTTCCTACATTCCAATGCATTCCGCGAGTATAAAAGCAGAGCGTTCAGCTCGCTCCTCATCAGTTTGTTGCCTGTTGTTGTATGGGTAGCATCTTATTCAATATGGCTTCTCCTAGTGGTACACCTGAAAATGTGGTAGATATTGAGAAGGAGATATCTGAGTTTTTAGATCCTCAAGGTCACCAGGAAGGAGGTGAACAAAACGTTTGCGGACAACTTCACGCCAGTAATAATGTTGAAGAAAAAGGTAAAAGAAGAAAGACTATACAAAAGAGAAAAAGGGATATTGAAGATAATATTTCTCCAAACATATTGAGTGAGGTATTTTTGCGAATATTTTACCCAATCTCTTCCAGTTTGGATAAAAGTGTTTTAATCGGTGTTATGAAATCTACAGATTATTCCCCTACTGTAATTTTAACTCATGGACCCAAAATGATTTTGTTTACGGATACTGCTTGGGAATCGTTTATGAAACACTTGCATCTGCTAGAATGCTATTTAAGTAGTAACATGTTTGGAAGAAAGACAAGAGTAGGCCTTTTGGATTCAAATGTGGAAATCGATATTGTTAAACATCGTGGTGATCATCAGTTGCGGTTTAGAGACACAACAAGACATGATAACAAGATTCAACTTAATCGAGAAGAGTTTTTTATTCTAACTTGTGCAACTGAACCAATAACGAGGTACTTGAGACAACTGGTGTTTTCAAGTTCAATTATTAAAGATTATCTGGAAGACACTTTGGACAAACAACCGGACGCACCTATATTGTACGGACCTGTAGATACTTCTATATTCAATAGGGTTCCTCATGAAGTACAAATGTGGAGACAATTGGAAAAGTACGCTCAACTACATAAGAAATCAGTAAAACGTGAAAAAGAGGAAGAAGAAGGAGGAGAAGAATCAAGTGTTAGTGATGAAAATGAAAACAAGGAAAATGTAAAGATGGAAACCTAAATGACAATTAACTACACAGCAATGGTTAATTTTTAAAACAATGTCAAACACTTTGTGGGGTTAGGCCTACCGGGGACGGTGCCCACGTTAAATATACACTAACGCGCCAACAACTGTACGGCCGGGTATAAAAGTCGTACCTACCGTGGTGTGGAAATCAGTTGACCTTTGGACTTCGTCATGAGCAGACGAGTGATCTTCGCAATGGACAAGGAAGAAGAACAAGTAAAGTCCAAACCTGGTATAATTGAGTTCCAAGCGTTTCGGGGTAATGATGATAGATTTATCATAAAAGAACTTGTGTTTTTCGACATCAATACAAGTGTTCCTTATTCGTTTTTATTTAAACCACCATGTTCTTATTCATCTTTAACCAGTAAAGCCGCTACTACCAACAGATGGATTTCAAAACACTTCCATCATATCGATTGGTATGATGGTTTTACAAGTTACACGGACTTGTATCACATTATGCATCACTTTTCAGACAAGTTTACCAATATTTACACAAAGGGGCTGGAAAAGAAAAGATGGATCGAAGGATTTACTCATGTTCCGGTTAATGATGTGGATTTGGATAAAAACTACAAGTATACGATGGAAAATGTTTGTATTTGTACTAAAAGTCCAGAACATGAAAAAGATAGACATTGCGCTTTAAAAAACGCCTATAAACTCGCATCTTACCTTCAAAGTGGGGAAATGGGGAGTGGTGGGGGTAACGGGGGTTATATAAGTGAGGAGCAGACCGGGACCTGGCATGAGTATTACTCGAGATTCCGAGACGACAACATCTCCCAGCAAGAAGACGAAGAAGACGATCTATAACTTGACCATGGCATCTCACCAGTTCCTGCAAACTTTGGTTGAGCAGTTCAATGCTCACTCCAAATCTACCATACTACCCGTCAAGAAGTGTTCCGAACTTAAAGACGAGAAGCACTACATTATCCACGCCATGAAGAAGATGGAGACTACAGTTGGAGAGGCCATCTGCTGCAGTCTTAGCGAGGCACCATTCACTCCGGGGGATGAGCCCAAGTTCCAAGTCTACCTGCCGAAACGGTTCGTCCATCTCCTCCAGAACGAGGATCTGCGCTCCATCCAACCCGGCTGTCTCTACCTGGTTTCCCACGGTTGCACGGGTAGCAATTCCACCGAGTTGACCATCCACATCGCCGACAAGCAGCAGTGTTAGATTTAAGTTTTACTGTTGTACATATGTTATTGTAATGTTTTATAAATAAATAAACCATAAAAGACAAAAAAGAATACAAAAAGACGAAAAATGCAACATATCAATATGTGAAGTTTGTCACATATTGATATGTTGCATTTTTTTTAAACTTCGCGGGTGACCTTGACCTTTGACCTTTGCATTTCACAGTTACCCCCACCACCACGCTACAAGTCAAACCTGCTTGAATGCAAAACACCCCCACCACTTTTTCATATACCTCCAAGTGCTGTGCCTCGTCTTCATTTCAACTCCAGCAGCCAACCGAACAACATCAGTATGTCTCTGAACGTAAGCTGTGCCAGCTATGAGGAGGTGACGATCAAAACGCAACAGGAGCTGAACGACTTGTACAAGGAGTTGCAGCTGATGGTGGCAAGAGGCTACCGTATAAACGTGCAAGTCTACGCTTGCAATATACGGAATCTTCGGCAGCCGAAGGAAGAGCCTGGACATTCCTCTTCAACGACAGCTTCCTCACCGGCGTCGATGAAGACCGAACCAGACAACTTGGATTACTTCAGCTGACTAGCGGTTGTCTTCCTTGTCCTTACAATTGTAGAATATGTTTATTTCTTTATTATATTAAAGAAGTAAAAAGAGCAAAGCCACCTATCTTGTTACTGACATATATGCTCAGTAACAAGATAGGGTTTTTTTTTAAAACACAATTTGAATGACCTTGAAACTTCCCCTTCCACTGATTCGCTACCCCCACCACTTCACTGTTGATATACATGAGACAACATAATTAGATACCTCATTCCTTCTTCAACGGCCAAACCTACAACATCAACAATGGCTAACCTACCAACAGATGAAAGATGTCCTCACGTATGCTGTGACTTCGTACACGAGTTAGAGAAGAGGATGCAAGAGAGGGCGATAAGAAGAAAGCAGATCCACTCAGAAAATATCATGATAGTAAACGGCTATCTTTTGTTGTTCGGCCTTATCATGGTTGTACTGTTCATACTGTACGGCATAGTTACATGCGTCGGCAAGGTTGCAGAAGAAAACGCTCGCCACCATCAGTTGGAAGATTTCAATGTTACTTTCTAGGTTTTCCTTTTTTAAAACTCCATTTGGATGACCTTGAACTTTCCCCCTCCACTCCTTCCTTTTTTTAAAACCCAATTTAAATGATCTTGAAATTTCCCCCTCTACTTTTCAATAATGTTACAACTGACTGCAGCTCACCTCATTCCTTGCTTGGCTGCCATGGCGGAAGGAACTCTTTCTCAAGTTGACTCCACTACGGACGAAGCATTTCCCTTGCGGTGGACTGTTCATTTACAGGATGCGACAGAAGTGGAAGTCTTGTATCAAAAATTACTCAATGTATTCAACGGGAACCCTGGACCTCTTGAATGTAGAATGGATTTGAATTTTGATGCAACCAGGGTCGGCACAGAACCTTCAACTTCAAGCCAGCCTCAGCAACGAGATTTTACACATTTATACACTCCAATATCACCGGAAGGTGTAACTGTCTGCGAGGCTGACTCAACTACACGTTATGTTCAGCCGAAGCCTTGGGTGTTGATTATTAACAATGTGTACAAAGTGGAATTGGTATGTAATAGATTAAAGGAGTTGATGGTACAAGATCCAGGCCTGCGCTTTCAAATAGATATACATTTCATCTGGAGAGCACCTGCACGGGGCTCTTCGTCTGACAGCTCTCCAAGTACGACGGACGAGGAGGACGACTAGTCATCTTTTTTAAAACTCCGTTTGAATGACCTTGACCTTTCCCCCTCCACTGAGTTTATTTAAGGTGCACTCTCACTGACTACAGCATCATTTCATCGCGCACCTTCACCGCAGCAACATGGAGAGTCAACTCAACTACTGTTGCGAACAGAAATGTTTTTCATGGCCGAATGGCATTGATGTGGTGGATGGCCTGGCTTGTAGAACATGTGAAGCTTTTAGTCAGTGCATGTGTAAGTGCAAGTCTTGGAAGAAGCCGAAACCGAAGTTGAAGACATTCCATGTGTACCAAATGAGAGGGCATAAGTACACTTGTTGCCCTGAACGTTGCATTGAATTCAAACTAAAACAGCTAACTGGCTGCAAATTGTGCAACAATCATTTTGCAGGTTTTTGCAAACATTATTTAGGAGCGTGTCAATACAGATCAACTTGGCATACAGAAGCACTCACTATCAATGAAATCGCTATAGACTCACAAGAGTAGTCTTTCTACTCTTTGACTTTTTTAAAACTCCGTTTGAATGACCTTGAAATTTCCCCCACCACTTCCCCATATATCTAGAGTACGCAGGGCCCGGAGGTCAGTCGCTCGGCGGCTGTCGTAGTGTGCACATCCGTGTTGTGCAGTCTGCTGTGCAGTTTTGATTTTAACCAGTTCAAGGTCACCACACTTAAACTCTGGCAAAAACGTCAAGCTGTTAAAGACAATCCTAAGTCCCAGGTTCACAGTCAACCTCAAGGTCATCACACTTTAACATGTAAATTTAAGGTAGCACCAAAACGGTGCTACCTAGCTTGACATTTTCAAGTTTCCCGAGGTCATCACAGTTCCCCCACCACTTCCCATATACCTAGAGTGCGCGGGCGCGGGGCTGGACAGTCAGTCGCTCGGTGGCTGTCGTGGGGTGCGCATCGCGGTTGCAGTAATGGTGAAACGCGGGAGTTGTATCGGTTCAAGGTCACTCGAGCGGTGTCACATGACGGTTTAGGCAGAGTCACGTTGCAAACTTTGAGTTCCCTCGGCACTTTTGCTGTTTCTCGTCTAATTTCGCTCCAAGTTGTCAAGGTCATTGAAACCTGACTGAAACTCGGAGCGTAGTGCGAGAAACAGCAAAAGTGCCTAAAAATTTTAGGTTTCAGCGTGACCTTGACCTTTGTGACATCGATGACGTCATAATGGTGACGTAAGGGGTGATGACGTCATCGCCACGTCATTTCTGCAACGTCATGGGTGTGACGTCACAGAATGACGTAATTGGTGATGACGTCATCGATTGCGTCATCGATGACGTCATCGGTGGGGTCATTGACCTCGATGACGTCATCGCTCAGGTGACCTTGAACTGAGCCAGCTCCCGCGTTTCTCCACTACTCATAAAATATCACAAAAATAATAAATATTTGGTTAGAAAAAATCTTTGAATTTTTCAATACTTCATTGTTAATCGTTTGGTAATATGTACCCAGAAAGCTTTCTTGATCATTTTGTAGGATATCTCTGTTAACAAGCGTGACAAAGATATGTGCGCTTCTCAAAGTATTTGATATTGTCGAACTTCAATTTCTTTCATTATTCCTCCAGGTACCTCAGAGCGCCGGTGTCGCCGGTTACATCCGTACTTCCTCGGTCCTCTGTAGGTCGACCTGGAGGCGTGGGCGGCCCGGACCGCGAACTGGGGACAGTTGCATAACCGTGAACTGGAACTGACCTACAATCGGACGAGACTGGAGCGAGAGACCGGAGTGGGGAGTGCCGAAAACCGAGGAACCATCATCTCAGGTCGTCGACCTCGGGGAGATACCCGGTCATGAGGAAACCCGCACAAAGAAATGTGTATCAGGGAGCGAGGGGCACGGCAGTGGGCTGATAATGGGAGGCTGCGGTAAAAATGTTGAGAACAAAGAAACTCAACAAGCTACATGTTGCAAATTATCAAACTCATGCGTGTGAAGCACTCAGGCAATCAAAATTATGTCAAGAAAGACTAGAAAGTGCAATATAATTTACTCTTAAACAAGCACTATTTGTACGGACAACATTTATTCCTCCAAGGGGTTTCTTTATGGGGAGTTTTGGCCACTAGGAATCGATTGGAGATGGTCATGTGACTGAAAAATCCGAATTCCATTCCAAAGCCCTTCAAAGGTCTCATGTCATTCTCAAAGACTTTTTGAAGTAGCTAGTACAGATAACGCAGAATATCTTGGCCTCTGACGTACTCCACCTCTGGATTCAAATTGGTAAACATACGTCATTAAAAACAACAATCTGCAACTTCGTCACTCCACTCCAATTGTTTGAACTGTAAACGGTCATCCCAGATATTCCGTGTTATCTGTAAATAAAACAAAAATCAGCTAATAACTGTTGAAATAAACAATCATGTTAGACTTTCAACATGTGGTTCACCAAGAATTTTAACCAAAGTGCAGCTGGCAGCACCCTTTGGCCTGGCGAGTGGGCGAAGCGAATAAACTCGTCGTGAGGGCTAGTGAGCGGAGCGAACGAGCTCGTCTTACAAGTTATCGAATTGACCCAGCAAATGCTTAGTCCCCAGGTACTGATAATAAAACTAATACTTTTATGAGGGGAAAATTAAATTCTGTACAGCAGTTAGGGCGAAAAAGGGTAATGTTTTAAGGCAATGTTCAATAAGTGGGGAGAGAGTGTGAAAGTTTCATACCCGGGTATTATTCGGGGTGGACTCAAGTATACAGACTGAGTTGGGCCTGCTATATTTTTATAAAGAGACATAAAGACTCCACTAAGTAGAGGACGGACTGGTGACTGAATGTATTTTGGATACAATTTTCCAAAATTTAAGACCACTTTCCTAAAGGCGAAGGACCGAACAGCGGAAGGACCTAGAGTGATATTTTGGAGTAAAAGGTTCTTAAAGATAATATTTTAACGGGGTTCACAGAGGAAATGCGTCAAAGGACTAGAAAACTAGCTATGTCATTTAAAGTTGGATAGGTAAGTACGAGGTTAACTCAGATACAAACAAGCTCTCTTAAAGTAAGATATAAAATGCGTTTGATCTGTTACTGTATACCTCTGTTCCATTATTCTTTGTGGTTGGCTTCTCCGTATATAGAAATGTTCCAGTAAGCGAGCTTGGGACCATCTAGTTTATGGGACAAGTTTATATTAGAATGAGGTTCGAGGAAATTCACCCAGAATTGAATACCTGATGGAACCTGGTGGAATTTGGTTGTGGTTATGACTCACGATCGACCATTTATGGCGCTATACACTTAGCACCGCTGTGCATTAAGATCAGTTCAAAATTTAGTGTGCGGTCGAATAGCGGATTTCCACTCTCCACAATTTCCCGTTTTTTGTTTTTCCTGTTTTCTACTGCCATGAATACATAACCAGTCAGAGTCTGTGAACATTAATACAGCAGTTGTTTTTATTTTTCATATTTGAGATGTTCACTTTTGCATTTTTTAAGTGGGCTTTCATGGTGCATTGCCAAAGCCGAAACAATATAGTAATAAATATTTGAGATGTGAACAGAAGCGCATGCAGCAGCAATTAGATCACCAATTATTACACGATCACCAGCGCTATCTACTCTGAACTTCAAGGATGAAAATTCAGCTGATTATAAGGAAAAATAGGAGAATTGAGGACGGTAGGGAGTGATATTTTCCTTGTGGGGAAACAAGATTCCCAACAAGATTCGGCAGCAAATTATTTTTGAAGCAGGTATAGTTAGGTTTGCGATCCATTTTGTTTTTCTTATTGTATAATCGATTCACAAATTCAGTTTTTTTCTTGTCTGCGATGCAACTTTAAGTTCCAGAGTTTGTCGTCCTAGGCCAACAGGCGGCGTGGCGGTCTATAGCCGGCCAGGTTGAGGTACCGCTCCGACATTAGTCACATAATCAGGTCAGCGATGACTGTCCAGAAGCTCATATGACGCCACGAGATGGGGGACCTTTACACCGAGGAACCGAGGAAGGTCCGGCTGGGAGACCGACACTTCACCAACTCAACTACCGTTGCTATACGGGTTTATTCGCGGAGTCGTACTTGGTGAGATCTCCAACTATATTTTATTTGTTATATTTACGAACATGGGGAATATTTCTGATCGGCATGATGTCATTATCCTCAGATCGAGCTCGACTACAAAAAATCCGGATTGTCCCTTCCCCATCCATCCCCTCTAAAAATCCATTTACAACTAAATCTTCTATTGCTTTTTCTTAAAGAGACATATAGACTTCATTATAATACAGTACAATATTTTTAAAGCTTTCTTTCTTTTACAAACGTATTCACAGTTCAATTAATTGTATAATTTTAGTTGGTGAGTTTTATAATTGAAGTTGGTGAATTTTAAATTTGTTCTAATTAGTCCCTAGATTTTTTCCAATGGGTTTCCCAACCAACATGCATTTCTCGTATTCTAATTAAATGCTCTATCTTTAGCCAAATTTCAGTTCTTCAGCACTGAAATTGTGCGAAAGACCGAGCGAGGGAGCGCGAACCGAGGTCATTGACCCGGCGATGGAACACACCACAGGGAGAACGTGATCCTGCGCACGAACTGAAGCAGCTGAGAAGGAACATCTGATCGGCCCAGCTGCGGACCCTCTAGCCGCGATACACGGGGAGACAACAAGACGAAAAGTATTTCAACTTCAAGGCTTTTTTCGTATTTGGAGAACAGCTGTAACCTAATGGAAATGAATTAAAATCAAATTAAGGTTTACACGTGAGAGTTTTTCACTCTCGGAGAGTGGTTAGTTACTCAATCTCAATATCAATCAATAGTTAAAAATCTCAGACAGCTGTTGATAGTACTCGCAGAAAACTGTCTGGGATTAAAAATCTTGGAAAATTCGCTTGTTGGGTAAACGCCTCTGCGAGTAGGGCCTACCTGCTGAGAGTACGAAACTCTCTGAGAGTACGAAACTCTCTGAGAGTGAAAAACTCTCACGTGTAAACCCACCCTTTGAGCTAAACTAGAGATTGCTCCCTGATTGAAATTCAACCAAAATTATTTCAGTTGATGTGGACCGCCTGGAATCAATTGGTATACAAATATTTTATAACTAAAACATGTTCATTCTGATCTGGTATAGCTTTTATTATTACAACAGCTGTAATGACTCAATCTCATCCAAGAGATCAACATTAAAACTTTAAAAGCCAATAAGGCATAGCCGTGTTGCCGATTCTTTTATTTTTGGAAACAACTATAAAGCAAGCCCTACCCAACGACACAAAAACTGTGAAAGTCGGTTGAAAACAGTAGGAGGAGTTTTAATTGCAGATAAACTCTTAGAATATTAAATAAGTTGACTTAGTTTTACTAACTTTTTTAAGTTTATTAACTGAATTGTGTTGTCGTGGGGTACTTAAAATAAGGATAATACCGTGCCATTGGCTGTTACAATCTTAAATTATTGTAACACGAAGAAGTTCAAAGTTATAATTCATTAAATCAAATAAGGAATGCTTTATATTTATGAGTAATTTACTTTAAGACATTCTCTTTCCCTAAGATTTGATGTCAACAAAATTTTCTAAGCAAACCAACATTTTGTGGTCCGTTTAGCTATGCTTTTTTATGCCATATAGTTCCACTAGTCAATTTTACCCGTATTTTTATTAGACTTGCGTCATTTCATAGTTTACGCCTAACTTTTTTTACACACAAATTATGTAACCTTAAAATAGTTCTTTCATCTCTTTCAACCTATGGCGGAAAATTCGCAAGTAGATCCGTGCCATATAATCAGGAAGGTAGAAAGATATTTAAAAACAATGGACTAATAATGAGATTGAGCCCACCGTCAAAAAGTACAGTAACCATTGTCTTATAAGCCATTGTCTTAGATTTAAGACGCACGATAGTTGCGGGACTTGACCGTCGAAGGTATATTGAATAATAATATTCTAAACGGTAAATGAATTAAATCTCTGGTGTATATTACTGAAAAGATTTGACACCAAGAGTGCTCGCCTGAAAAGAGAGTTCGCCAGTAGTGGGAAAAAGCCACTTCTAAACCGGAAGTGACGTCAGCTGCCAGGGCAGCTGCAGGGGTCAGATGGTGTCAGTTGCCAGGGCAGCTGCAGGGTGCAGATGGCGAGAGCATATGCCCTGAATTTGAAGTAGAATTGGGCATGAATTAAGAGTTAGTTGAAAAGTAAAATTCAACTGTGTTAACTAAACTCTAAAAGTTGAATAAAAATTAAGAGTAAGATCAAAACTGAAATTCAACAGTTATAACTGGGGGCCTGGAAAGTATGTCAAGGTCATCCAGAGTAAGTTTTAAAAAAGCCTACCCAACTACCACCAGAAATAGTTCAAAGTTGAACTAGTTGGTGATAGTGGGATAATTCATTCGTGCCATGGGAGAGGTGTTTATTGTTTGAAAGTTGGCGATTGAATGAGAAGCGCCGCCTAGGGAGAGGGCTTATAAAATGGCAACCTTCTCCCCACCACCCCTTCCCCCACTCCTTTAGACCAATAACCGGTCGCCGACTCTATGTGGTGAAACTGAACTAGACATGGCGGCCGCCATGGATAAGTCTAACCTCAAACCTTAGCTTAGCTGAAGAGAATAGAGGAGCATGAAGTAGGAATTGTGGTGACAGCGCTTATATGAGGAATAGTAGGGGTAAAATAAAAAAACTTGTTGAACACAGTCGATAGGTGTAACAAGTTCAAAGTTGTTGAATTGTAACATAGAATGCAAAATGTTGTAAATAACATTATCATCAACATTAACCTGCGAAGTCTTTGAGTATAATGGGTTAAAACTGTACTTCTTCCTAACTCTATTTAAATTAGTTTTACACTTTGAAATTGAAGGTTTAGAAGTACTTCGTAATATGTGTTGTGTTCGCAAAAGCTTTAATTTTAAACATTGTGCAGTCATCATAACCGATGTGTTAAGTTCAGAAGTTAAAATAAGACTGAGATATAAAATGAAGTGTAAAAGAAATTGAAACAGAAAGCCAGAGTAGTAATTTTATAGGTTAGAATTTACGAAGGCTATTCCATAGATAATTCTAACCTCAAACCTAGTAAGTGAAGTAGTCATAACATAAAACTAACGAGAGATGATGACCGAGCGGATGCGAGGCAATGAATGTTTGTAGCGCGATAAACTACCCACCTTTATAGAGGCAATAACTCCAGCCAGATGGCGGCAGATGGCAAGCAAATGACTGGTTGACCGACTTTCACCTGAGTAGTAAGAGAAGTAGGGTTCTGTGTCTATCCCTACTCCTTGGGGTCAATGACCGACCGGAAAGGTCAATGACCTCCCCCCCCCCTCCCCCCTCCCCCCCCTCCCCCCCCCTCCCCCTCCTGAAAAAATGGAGCCCCCCCCCACACTCCTTCCCCCACTCCTTCCCCCACTCCTCCAGGTCAATGGCCGGTCACCACCGGTTGTTGACTTTATGTGGTGAAACCAGACTAAATATGGCAGCTGCCATGGATAATTCTAACCTCAAACCTGCTGCGCATGCAACAAGTTCTTCGGATCGGAATGAGTCTATGCTATGCGCATGCGCCTAGTCCTGTATTACTCACTTTAGCACTACTGCACATGGATAATTCTAACCTCAAACCTTGGTTTTGTGTTGTTGCGCATGCGCCGCTCCCCACTCCTTTGCCTTTCTTTTACACTGCTGCGAATTGGACTGGATTGAACACTGTACTGTAGTGAAACAACTTCCCCCACTACTCGAGAATCCGAGGAGCGATACGAGCCTGATCTTAGCGTCAGTCGTCAACAAACTTTCATAGCGAAAGGTTGTTGGCGACTCAGCAAGAGGTTTCAAATATATAGTAGGCCTATATATATTTGAACTTCTTCTACTACGTTGCGTTTTTTAATGCAATGTAGTATGTGTGTGTGTGTGTGTTTAGTTTTAAGTTGTATTAAATTTAAGAAATAATTTGCGCATTGCGATGTTAGTTATAAGTTGGGTTTAGCATTAAGGTGTATTAATTTTAAGAGGTATTTAGCATTAAGGTGTATTAATTTTAAGAATAATGATGGTATTTGGTTGTGTTGAATTATTTGGTTTTTTAATAATGATGTGTTGTTAGTTTTAAGTGTTGGTAATACTAATTAATGTTGTTTTGCCTTACAGCTAGATGTTAGGGGGTAGATTAAATGTAAATTCAGAAGTTCAGTTGAACTTCACTTAGAAGGGGTGGGACATCCGCAAAATTCGGACTAGGTTTTTGCATTTTTGTTTAGGAATATAATGGGTGGGATTAGTTTGGGTGGGGTTAGAGTTGCGTTTCTGCATTAGGTGTTCCAGTTTCCCTTGGAATTCATGGTTACGGTAGACCCGGACCGGACCGTTACGGTAGACCCGGACGGTCCAAACAAAATTGCGTCGATGTCCCTTGCAGAACGTAACTAGTGGGTTGGGAGTGGGAACCGTTAGGCAAACAGGGTGGTGGGAACAGTATTACTGTTCCCATCACCTTGGATCATTATAAATCTTGAATGACCTTGACCCACTTTTGGAAGGGTCAATGACCCCCCCCCCCCTCCCCCCCTCCCCCCCCTCCCCCCCCGAAAAAATGGAGTCGATCCCCCCCCCCCGAAAAAATGGAGTCGATCCCCCCCCCTTCCCCCACTACTCCGGGTGAACGACCGGTCATGACCTGAAAAATTAAAATGGCTATAGCTTGATAACGGATTGACGGATTTGGACAAGCGATACATCATTGAAAAGGTCTATGTAAGACAAACATTTTGGTAAAAGAAGAATTTGGTTATCTTATTTTAGTCAAAAGTTATGCGAATTATTTTAAATAAATACCTTCTCTTTTCCCTTTTCCCCCACCTCCCAGGTCAATAATCAGTCTTGGCCAGCTGCTACCCCTCTCATTTGCATATTGTTATAAAAGACGCACCGACTGCGGCTAACATTTCATTCTGATTCCAGACGTTACGCTGCGAACTTGGAGCCACAACCATGTCATCTCTGCCAACTACAACTTCTACTTTAACTTCTACTTCAACTTCTACTACGGCTGTTACTGCACCAAAGAAAACTCTTCGTCTGAAAAATCCTCCTGACTGGTACAAGAAGCAACTTGGATCCCAACCTTCAACTTCTGGCACTATTCTTCCGCCTATCAAGACTTCTAAACTTCGAAGCATTTTTTCACCGCCTTCGCATTCTACTTCGCTTTCAAACGACTCCACACCGCCATCAACCATCATGCCGCCTCCACAGAAGCCAGCTCCCCGTCTTAATACCCCTTCATTTGAAACTTTGCTTCATAGTCTTAGTACACCTATCATTCCACTGTCACCATTGCCTCCTACCCCACCACTTACTATGCCTGAAGACCACACCTATCATAAAACTAAATCCACTAAGCCTACTCCCAAACCTGCTCCTAAGCCTGCTCCTTCAGAGCAATTTCAATTATTACAAGAAGAGCGTCGTAGGGCATTTAGCCGTCCCACTACTTGCCCTGAAGTGCTCACTAGGGGAATTAAGAAAGGATCAGCTTGTGGGAGGAAATGTGTTAAAAATGAAAGTTTTTGCCGTGTACATATCGTGAAACATATTTCTGAACCACAACTGACAGAAATCCCCACCGTTGAAGACGATCCTAAAATAATATCCGTCAGAGGAGAGAGGCTTAAGAAAGGTTTGAAATATTTTTTTCTAAGTGTTGTTGACCACCAACACATTTTGGCAAAATGTAACGGCTTAAAATATAAAATTAGAGTTTGTGAGAATTTGTGTAAAGAGAAGAGATTTAACACTTTAGATTCTCAAGACTTTCTCCTCAGGGATAAAAAGGATCGTATTACAAGGTGGGGGCGTAAACAGTAAATTCACTTAGTTTTTTCCAAATTGTTGCTAAAAAAATAATGGGGGAGAAACACAATGCGTTATAGCGTTGTGTTTCTCCCCCATTATTTTTTAACACTCTAAGTCCCGTGACCTACTAACCTACTTCCATTTGAGTAGTAAGAAAAGTACTTCCCCCACTCCTTTGGGTCGATGACCGGTTAAGGTCAGCTCTTACCCCTCATTTGCATACTGTTATAAAAGCGGAGCGAGCGTTGGTCACACCTTCATTTTGCTTCTACACGCCGCTCTTGTTGTTTCGTCTCTGCTGTTTACAATATTACCTACTTCAAAATGCCTCCTCATGTGAATGACCATATTAATTCTTCCAAAATTTCCGATGTTTTTCTACAACCTGAAGACATTTTAAATAATGATAGTGAGAGTGAGGATGATGATGATTATACTGTTGAACTTAGTGAAGAACGTAAGGTTATAGCAATTGATCCACAATTTCCATTTGATACAATAGAAAAGTTTATAGTTGAAGCTAATAAATGGTTAAATTTAGGATGTTATGTACGAATTGACTCTTTTATATTGTATGGTGATAGTCATTCTTTCCTTGTCACACCAAATGACAGAGACCGCATGTTGCAGTGGGCACAATCTATGATGGAGTGCTATGAACAAGGTGTGGACACTGGCGGCTATTTTCTTGCACAACTAGTGTAATAATAAATTACCCTTCCCCCCATGTAGTGAAAAAGGAAAAGAAATATTAGGAATCTAATTATAATACTTCCTTCCACATATAAAGAAGAGGGGGAAAGGAGTGGGGATTATAAAGTGGTGGGGGAATGTGTATAAATGCAGGTTGTTTGAAGAGACTTTTATTATTATTGTGGCTTTAGCAGAAACAACATGGAGTTTAAATCTGCAGCAAAAATAAGGAATAATATAATAAAGAAAGAAATTCGCAAGAAAGAAAAGATTGAACTTATAAAATTACAACTTATAATACCTTCCATTGAAATTGGATGTAGCAAACTAAAGACTTTGGTGAAAACTAACGAATATTTGTTACAATTGCTAAAAACAATCGAAGAGTTGAAGAGAAAGAATGGACATTCTACATAGTAAAATTTGAACATTTTAATATAAATAAGTAAACTGAAAAAAGTAGATGTAGAATAGAGAGCGAGGAATAGATCACTTTGTGGTAATGGACTAACATGCCACTTAGTGCTCTATTCCTCGTTCTCGCGTTAAAATTGGATTACCTTGACCTATTTGTTCGACTGTTAGAATTTGGTTAACACTGTTGAATTTCAGTTTTGAACTAATGTTTATTCTTGTTCAAATGTTAGAGTTTCTTAACACTGTCGAATTTTAGTTTTGAACTAACTTTTAATTTATGCGAATTTTTAGTTCAACTCTAGTTAATTTATGTGCAAATTTAGTTCAACCAAGTGCCTGTGCTCTAGCCATTTCCACCCTAACATTTGTTCTTTCAACATCTGTCCCATAACATCTGTCCTAATAGATGTTTGGAGGGCAGGTGTTTGGTTTTAAAAGTAACTAAAATTAGTTGGGTGGGGGAAAGTTAGTTAAAGCTTGAATATAAAGAAGTATATACTAAAACTCCAATGGGAATAAAGAACACGAATGAACAATTAGTTTGTAGAAGGTTAATATTTTTATTTAAAAAGTTTGATTTCCTTGTATAGTGAAGAAGATGAAATAGTGGTGGGGGACCGTTATAAAAGGAGGAACGCGAGAGCCCATTTCATTTCTTGGCAAAATTTCGAAGAGTAAACATCTCAACATGTATCGTTGCGATAAATGTTCGGAATCGTTTCACGATGAAATTCTATTAGACTGTCATAAAGAACTAATTCACAACAACCCAGAAGAAAAACAAGAACAACAAGAACAAGAACAACAAGAAGAACAAGAACAAGAACAAGAACAAGAACAACAAGAAGAACAAGATGAAATAACAGCAACATCTTCAACTACTTTACCGAATCTACAAGTATTTGCATTACCCGGTAAAGTAGTATTGCATCATAAGATTCAAAATGAAAACTTGAAGCTAGAAGAATTTATTAGAGAAGCAAAACCAATCGTAAGTAAAATTTTAAAAGAAGAATTGAAAAGATTAAACTTTCTTAAATTTGGTTTACTACTAGAAGCTATGTTTATAAATGTACAAGAAGAATTATCACCAAGAGGATTCATAACAAAAAACCGAACCATTATGGAAAGTTCAAACATTGATTCAATAATAGAAAATTGTATAGAAGAAATATTAACAAAAATTCATGAACACGAAGGAAGAGGATCCGGATGGAGTCTTACAAGTATTGAAGTATTAGATATAAGAGTTCACAAACATGGATATGGACTAATGGGATCTAGTTACATTCCTTTACCAAAAAGAATTGAAAATACAAAATCTTGTGTTAATGTTAAAAATGAAGACAATGAATGTTTTCGTTATGCAATGACAGCTAAATTTGTACCACCACTTCATGTGAATAGACCTAACCAAGAATATGAAAATCAAAGATTTAGATACAATTTTCAAGGAATCACTTATCCTGTATCACTGAAAGATATATCAAAATTTGAGAAGAAAAATCCTGGTACGTCTATAAATGTTTTTGCATTAGATAGTTCAAACAAAGTGTATCCTTTACGTATTGCAAAAGAAGAGCTACCAGATCATACGGATTTACTACTACTAACGCGAGGAGATGTGTCTCACTATGTGTACATAAAGCAATTTGATCGTCTTGTTAATAAGCAGCTTTCTAAAGATCGACACAGAAAGTTAATTTGCAAGAGATGTTTCAATTTTAAACGAGATGGGCTACACTCAAGAGAATGGTTACAAGAGCACAAAAGATTATGTAACAATAATTATGAAGCAAAGATTATTTTACCTTCGGAAAGCAGAGCATTTGTTACATTTGAAAAGGTTCATCATCAGTACCGTATTCCTCTAGTTGTGTATGCGGACTTTGAATCAACACTTGTTCCTGTTGAAGATGAAAATTGTGAAGCTAGAAAAAGTGTCAAGTATCAAATGCACAAACCAAACAGTTTTTGTTTAATGGTTAAATCAACATTATCAGAAGAACATTTAAACAGATATGGATTAACTTCAGAACCTCTAGTATATCGTGGTGAAAATGTAGAAAAAATATTTCTTGATCACTTATATTCAATAGCTGGAAATGCACAAAGATTATATACAAATATTGTACCAATGAAACCGATGGAGGAAGAAGAAGAAATTCAACATGAAAATGCAACTCGATGTTTCTTATGCAAAAATGATTTTACTATTGAGAATTATAAAGTTAAAGATCACGATCACCTCACAGGTTATTACAGGGGTGCTGCTTGTAATAAATGCAACTTAAGCTATCGTTTACCACTATTTATTCCTGTGGTTCTGCATAACCTCAGTGGGTACGATGCTCATTTTATAATACCTGAACTAGGAAGAGACGATGGTAAAATCGATGTGTTAGCTGAAACTTCAGAGAAGTTCATAAGTTTTTCCAAAGAAGTTGGAAACATGAAACTAAGATTCTTGGACTCCTACAGATTTATGCCGTCGAGTTTGTCCAAACTTTCAGAAAATTTAAGGAAACAAGATTTCATCGAAACAAAGAAGATTGTAAATAACGACAAACTGGATTTGGTACTTCGGAAAGGTGTGTTTCCATATGATTACATAGACAGTTTAGAAAGATTTAATGAAACATCACTTCCGGCTAAAGAAGAATTCAAAAGTAAACTTTATGACATGGACATATCTCATGAGGACTATGATCATGCATGTAAAGTATGGAACGATTTAGGATTTAGAACATTGGGAGAATATTCAGATTTTTATGTTAAATTGGATGTAACTTTACTATGTGATATAATGGAAGAATTTAGAAATACATGTTTTGCAGCATATGGATTGGACCCTCTTCATTCGTACACCTGGATTAGCATGGCAAGCTATGTTGAAAGAAACAAATTGTAAAATACAACTTCTTACTGATATAGATATGGTTATGATGTTAGAGTCAGGAGTTCGAGGGGGATTGACGCAAAGCGTTACACGACATTTCAAGGCGAACAACAAGTATCTGCCCGATTATGATGCATCAAAACCAACAACATTTCTGGGTTATTTTGATGCAAATAACTTATACGGATGGGCAATGTCGAATCCCCTTCCATATGATAATTTTAAATGGATAGATCCAGAATCGATTGGAAACATAATGGATATACCGAAGCATGGTGAAACTGGTTACATTTTTGATGTTAATTTTGAATATCCTGAACATCTTCATGATCAACATTATGATTTACCACTTCTTCCTAAGACTGAAATTTCCCCTACTGGAAGATGGCCAAAATTAATGATGACTTTAACCGACAAGTCTCGATATGTTGGACACTACTGGATGATACAACAAGCTTTAGACTTAGGATTGAGAATTACAAAAATTAATCGAGTACTACAATTTTCTCAATCTTGTTGGTTAAAACCTTACATCGACAACAACACAAGAAGAAGAGCCACCGCTACATCAAGTTTTCAAAAAGATTTTTTCAAATTAATGAATAACGCAATATTTGGCAAGACTTTGGAAAACAAAAGGAAACATAAGGATATCAAATTGGTAACTGATCCAGTAAAATTACAGAAATTGGTGCAACAACCAAACTTTGGTTCATCTATAATTATTAATGAAAATCTAGTTGTTATTTCCATGAACAAGAAGTCAGTTACAATGGATCGTCCTTTGTATCTTGGAATGTCAATCTTGGATATTTCAAAAACACATATGTACGAGTTTCATTATAAGAAGATGGTTAACTATTATGGAAGAGAGAACATTGGTATTGCATATATGGACACGGATGCACTAATTTACTGGATTAAAACAAATGACATGTATGAAGATCTACGCACCTTTATATATAAAGATGATTTCGACTTTTCCGATTATCCTAAGGATCATCCAAATTACGACTATGACAGAAATAAGAAAGTATTGGGAAAATTTAAAGATGAAACAAATGGTGTGCCGATGATGGAAATTGTAGCATTAATGTCCAAACTGTATTCATTTCAACTGTACATAAACGAGAGGAACGAACATCAAGTCACGAAGAAGGCCAAAGGAATAAAAACTTCTTTCCTGAAGAAGAATGTACAGTTTGAACATTATAAAAGATGTTTGTTTGAAAATGTTGAAACAACTGCAACGTTCAACACTATTAGAAGTTATAATCATCAACTTTTTAGTGTCAAACAAACAAAGTGGGCATTAAGCTACAAAGATGACAAGCGCCATATTTTAGAAGATAAAATTAATACTTTACCATTCGGCCACTACTCTCTAAACCCTATCGACCAGTAAACCTATTCTTCGTCCTCTACCTTCTTCCTTTTTCCTTTCCGTAAAGAAGAGGGGACATGGCAAGCCCAATGCCATGTTCCCTCTTTTTTACACTAATATGAAATGGCCTTGACCTATATTCAAACTATATAAATGAGAATAAACTATTCTATGGATCAGTATTTTTACATGCAGTGTACAAGCAACATCTGAAGATGGAAAGTGTGAAGGACAAGATTGTAAATGAACTACATAAACCAGCAAGAAGAAGATTTCCAAGAAGAAGTACAATCATTAAAGGAATGAATGATCTTTATCAAGCTGATCTCATTGAAATGATACCGCACAGTAAATTAAATAAAGGATTTAAATATATTTTAACAATTATAGACTGTTTTACTAAAATAGCTGACGCTTTACCAATGAAGGATAAGACTGGTAAAAGTGTTACAAAAGCTATGGAAACCACAATACAAAGAAATAAATTTAAAATTAAACATCTACAGACCGATGATGGAAAAGAATATTTTAATAAAGACTTTGGAGCTTTGATGAAGAAATATCAAATAAATCATTATTCTACAAATTCTGAAGTTAAAGCTTCAATAATTGAAAGATTCAATAGAACATTAAAAAGTGCGATGTATAAACAATTTTCAAAAAGAGGATCATACGTGTGGTATGACATATTACCACAACTTATAAAAGAGTATAACAACAAATATCATCGTACCATTGGAATGAAACCTATCCAGGTAAATAGTGCTAATGCCAAAATTGTATTACAACGCATTAAAAATAATACAACACCGAAATTGGAAAAATTGCAACCAAAGAAGTTCAAGGTCAACGATAAAGTTCGTATAAGCAAATACAAAGGTGTATTTAGTAAAAGATATCTACCAAATTGGACTAATGAAGTATTTACAATTTATAAAGTGCAACCAACTATACCTGAAACCTATTTATTAAAGGATAACAAGGGTGAATTACTTCAAGGTGGATTTTACGGACACGAATTGTTGAAATCAACAGTCGGTGATGTATATCTTGTCGAGAAGATTTTACAAAGGAAAAAGGATATGGTTAAAGTCCGGTGGTTAGGGTTTGATAAAAGTGAAGACTCTTGGATTCCTTCAAAAGACTTAGTATAGTTGTTTAATAGCTCATTGTGTGTATAACCTTTATACAAGATGGAGATTGTACAACAAAAAGACCGATTTAATATCAATAACATTGATGAATTGACAGTTGACAATGATAAGTTAAATCATGGAAAACATGGTGAATTACTACCAAATACGATAAGATGTCTAATAACTGGTCCTTCAAATTGTGGAAAAACTAATGTTGTTTTTAACCTTATAACTAATCCTAAAGGATTGCGTTTTAATAATATATACATTTTTTCAAAATCATTGCAACAACCAAAATATCAATTATTGGATAAAGTACTTGCAAGTGTACCTGAAGTGAATTTTTACAAGTTTAATGCCAGTGAAACAATTATGCAACCAAATGAAGCAAAACCATTTTCTATTTTTATATTTGACGATGTTTCTTGTGAAAATCATGACACAATAAGGAATTATTTTGCTATGGGAAGACATCATAATATTGATAGCATTTATATTGGTCAAACATACAGTAAAATTCCAAAACAACTTATAAGAGACAATGCAAATATGTTGATCATCTTCAAGCAAGATGAAACAAATTTAAAGCATATATATAATGATCATGTAAATGCGGATATGCCATTTGAAAAATTTAAAGAGATGTGTGGCAAAGCATGGAATGAGAAATATAGCTTTCTCGTTATTATGAAGGAAGAAGATATTAAAAATGGTAGATATCGTATAGGGTTGGATAAATTTGTATTTATGCGTTGAACTACCGATGCTACATCTAGTTACACGTTGAACTTCACAGTGTAAACATGGTGAATCAAGAAAAACTATTGAAAGAAATAAAATCACTCAGTGATTCTATTAGGATGAAGAATCGTGCATTGAGGATGGGTTTAAGTGAAAGAGAAGAATTTCTAGAGACTACATTTAAACCTATTACGGAACCTTTAAAACAGATATCAGAAACTATTGGTAAACCTCGTTATGAAGGAGATGTTTTACTACCAGTTTCTAAACAAGAAGTACAAGCATTAAAAAAAGAAGAAGATGATGATTCATATACAAGTGCTAGTGAGCAAGAAGAAACAAAAGAAGAAGAACCAATTGTTGAAAAGGAAGAAGAACAGCCAATACCTGAAGCTGAACAATCTATTCCAAATTTAACTCAATTGAGTAGCGATATATTACAACATGGACCTCTTGGAAGAAAATATATAATGAAAATGCTACATGACATGAAATCAAACCCGAATTTGAGTAGATCACACGTATACGGAGCAAGAATTGATGGGAATGAATTGAAGATTGGCGATTCAAAGCTTGAAATAACACAAGACGATTACATCATTATTGGTGAGCATAGATATAAAGGAACAAAAGGATTATATGAATTAATTTTTAAAAACATACCACTAAGATATTCATCCAAAGATTTAAGTGTTTTTAAGGAGATTCTACAAAATACTAACGCTCATAAAAGAAACTACTTAAAGGATGGAATGATTAATCGTTCACGTGCAACAAAATATAACATCGTTATAAAAAAGTTGTTTCCTCCACGAAAATTGCCAACATTACGTACTGCACCAGCGGTAAGACAACCACTGAAAAGAAAATCTTTATCACTTATGGATTTATCACTTCTTGAACAACATGGTAAAAAGAGTAAAGGAGATACTTCAACATCTGGTAAAGGATTGATGAAAAATCTATACAATACAAATGTGATTTACTACAACGATATCAATAAATTGGTTGATAGAATGAGACTATTGCATGAAGCCATGGAAGCCGGTCATACAGGTTTGAATAATGAATGGGTGGCTCTAGTTGATGAACTTAGGAATCGCGGTATAGTCGTATAATTGTCCGTGGATATAAAAGAGGTGCAAGCATAAGACGTATCAGTTCTAACATGAGCGTCGACAAGTTCGGACGGTACTCCGCTTTAGGAGTGCAAGTTGGAGAAGACAGAAAAAGAAGTGGATTACCGCAAACACCTGAAGGTGACTATAGCATAAGTAATAAACGTTTAAAACTAGTTAAAGATCCAGAAGAAGATACTGATGGAGCAAATTTGAAGACAGTAAAAGAAGCTACTTCAACATCATTAAAATTACATAAGAATACTTACGATGTTAAATCACATAGATTAATTAATGTTGGTAAACCAACTGAAGGTTCTGATGCAATTACTAAAGAGTACTTATCATCTGAACTTTTAAATACTTTAAAATTGCAATGGGGTAATAACTTAAAAGATGGACAAACGTATAATGCTGGAAATTATAGAATAACCAACGTGGGAAATCCCAAAAATGATAAAGATTCAGTTAATAAAGAATATTTACATTCTATAATACCGGAAAAAACTGAACATGGATTTTCTTTTTATAAATTTATTATAAATGACATTGGATACCCAAAGGAAGACGGTGATGCTGTAAACCTAAAATACATCAAGGACAACTGTATTTTACAAGATGGTGATGAAATCGATTGTCATGGGAAAGTGTTGTCAAATGTAAAGTTCGGTTCTCAACCAAAAGATGCTGTTACTATGGAACAATTATCTAAAGAATTAAAAAAGGAAACATCCAATTTTGTAAAACATGAAGATGCCGTGTTAAAGCGGGGAGATAAATTTATACATGGAAATGAAAAGTTTAATTTAATGCAAGGAAATAATGATGAATGGGATGCAGGACATAAAACAATAACAAATGGAAGATTTGGTATAAAAGATACAGATGTACCTCTAATGGTGCAAACATTAATTGCGAGTGGTGGTACATTAGGTACATACAATGGTCGTAATAGAAGAATAAAAGATATTTATCCTGGTTACGAAGAAAATGATTGTGTTACAATGAAACAAACAATAACTTGGGATAAACACTTTGGGACCCAATATGATGCAAAGATGAAGAAAATAATTAATATTTTACCAGGTGAAGATTCAAATGATGCTGCTACTATTGGACAAGTCATAAAAATATCAAAAAGTGATTCAACAGCTTACACATGTAATGATAAACGTATTATGCAATTACATGATCCTCAACATCCAAAAGATGCTGTAAATTTAGATTGTTTAATAAGAATAGTGGGCAATTTACTTATTGATACCCACAATCATATAGCTAGTACAACGAGTCATGTGATGATTCAACCCGATGAACGAGAAGCTTGGATTAAAAATAGAATTATAAATCAGTATATAATTAATTTGAATAACTAAGTCTTTAAATATAAAAGATTTTGCACAAGTTATTCATTTGTGTAAAGTATCTCGTGGAGTAAACACGCCAGTTATATAAGACAACATAATGAAGACCGTATCGCTCAGTCATCGTCAAGACAGCGGCAAGAGAGGACGTGGTATAACATCAGCTGCATTATCCCTGCTTAGACGGATTCCAGTTGGTGCTGTTGTAAATCGAACGATAGACGCTTTACCATACGAATTACATCTGCCCGGAGGTTATCAATATTGTGGACCTGGAACTAAGTTGGCAAAGCGTTTAGCAAGAGGAGATCCTGGAATTAATAAATTAGATCAAGCTTGCAAGGAACACGATATAGCATATTCAAAGTATAAAGATTCAACAAATAGATCAATAGCAGATAAAATTCTAGCGGAAAAAGCTTGGCAAAGAGTAAAATCAAGTGACGCAAGTATTGCAGAAAAAGCATCGGCTTGGGCAGTAACTACAGCCATGAAGACGAAAGCAAAGTTAGGTGGTGGAAAACGTCGCAGAGGAAGACCTGCAAAGAAAGGCGCTCCCAAAAGAGGTGGAAACATTAAAAAAGGACGTCGTAGAACTCATAAGGCAAATGTAAAGAAGACTTCTGTTTGGCAAATGGTAAAAAACGGAGCAGGTTTATACCTAAGACCATACCGTGTGTACTAAATAAGAAGAGTCAATTGATAATTCCAAATAAAGCCTTAACAAATCATCAGTTAAATGATTATGTGAAATGTTTGAAAATACCATTCTTTCGAGGAGTTTTTATGAAAGATGCATTACCAACTAAAATATGGAAAAATGAAACTGGAATAGTAAATTTGAATTCCACCTATGGTCCAGGCACTCATTGGGTATGCTATAAAAAACTCGGACAAACCATTTACTACTTTGACAGTTTTGGCAATCTACCACCGCCAAAAGAACTGCAACATTATTTTCGAAACTCCAAAAACATTTTTTACAATTACAAAAGAGAACAACCTAACAATACTGAAATATGTGGGCATTTATGTTTGGAGTTTCTAGCGAAGAGTGTCAGTCAGCTTTAAGATGTCATCGTATACAGTGTCACTGAGTGGAAATTCATCCACATTGAAAAGTACGCTGTTCCCAGCATTGCGTCTATCCAAGGAAAGATTATGGGAAGCGGCATTACTTGATTTGACTACCTACAATTCAATTCCTAATGTTACAGAAGGAAAAAACAATTTACTACATTATTATGAAACTAAGGATGCTGCAGGAAAATACTCAGAATTGAAAATAATTACATTTCCTACTGGAGCATATGAAATTGATGACATAAACCAATTATTACAGAAACAACTCGGAGAAGACAATATCACCGTTAAAGGAAACAATAATACTTTAAAAGCAGAAATAACTTCGAAATATTATATTGATGTCAGCTTGGAACAGTCGATTGGCAGTTTACTTGGATTTACAGATACAAAAAAGAAAATCTTAACTCCTGAAACTACTCATTCAGGTGATTCAACTGTAACAATATTGAAAGTAAATAGTATTGATGTCACGTGCAACATTATACACGGATCGTATAGAGATGGAGTTAATCAACATATTTTACATACATTTTATCCAACAGTGGCTCCCGGTTTTAAAATTGTTGAGAAGCCACAAAACTTGATATACCTACCGTTAAACACCAGTTTCATTTCAGACATCGTACTGAACATATTGGATCAAGACGGTCATAGTGTTGACTTTAGAGGAGAAACAATTACTATACGGATACACATCAGAGCAGCAACATAAAAGTCAACATGGGATTATCATTTAAACCACAATGGAAGAGTCGGGAGCTCAGTAGCTCCTCGACATTGGAAGAGTTAACATCGGAAAACATTCGTTTTCTACAGAAGATTGGATTGAAACTTAACAGCGATGGATATCCTGGATATATCTCAAGGACCAACGTTCGACGAAACACTATGGGAGAAGGAATATCACACGCACAACCCTTACACTTCATCAAAATTAAACAATAACGATGAAATAAGGATCCCCATTCAACAACAAGATATTTACACTTTACCGTGTGAAAGTTACTTGTACATCGAAGGACGGGTATTAAAATTGGATGGAAAAACTGCTTCAACAGTTCCTTTTATAAATAACCCGATGGCATATCTTTTTGATGAAATAAGATATGAAATATCAGGGGTGACGGTTGATTCAACAAAAAAGGTTGGTTTAACAACTACATTGAAAGGATTAACATCATTAACACCGCATGAGAAGAATTCAATAGTCACTGCCGGATGGGTTGCCCCCAATAAAGACACTATAACACCAGCTTCCAACGGTCACTTTGATTTTCATGTACCTTTACGATTGCTTTTGGGATTCGCTGAAGATTACAAACGGGTAATAATAAATGTCAAACAAGAATTAGTATTACTCAGATCTTCAACTAATAAGGACTTGATACTTGCAGACCCTGCAACTACGGAAGATAAACTGGAATGGCAACTACAGTTGGATAAAGTTGTTTGGAGAGTACCTCATGTAAGATTGGCTGATGAACATAGAATCCTATTATTGAGAAAGTTGAAATCTGACCGTGATATTGTGATGCCATTCCGAAGTTGGGAATTTCATGAATACCCTACACTACCTCAGACAGAACGACAAACATGGACCGTCAAGACATCAACTTACTTGGAACGAGCAAGGTACATAATACTCGGTTTTCAAACTAAGCGAAAAGATGTTATCACTGCAAATGCTGGTCAATTTGATCACTGTAAAATAAAGAATTGTAAAGTTTTTCTAAACTCTCAATTCTTTCCCTATGACAATTTGAATGTCATGTTCAGCAAAAAACGTTTTTCCATTTTATACGATATGTATGCAAGATTTCAATCATCATATTATGGAAAGACTAATACACCACTATTATCACCTGACCAGTATTATTCCAAGGCTCCAATAATTGTAATCGATTGTTCAAAACAAAATGAATCGGTAAAATCATCAAGTGTGGATATAAAAATTGAAATGGAATTTGAAGAACCAGTAGCGGATGGAACTTCGGCATACTGTCTAATTCTACATGATAAAATAGTTACTTACACACCGCTGACCGGAATTGTGAAGAATGTACTTTAAGAAGAATTGTACAACAACTGCAAATTTTTGAGGTTAGAATTATCTGCTTTAATTTTTGAGGTTAGAATTTCATTTGTGAAAGACAAGTTGAAAACAAACAATTATGTAATTGTATAAATTTCAAGGATTTTACGAAAAATATAAAAGCGAGAAAATAATTAGTAGAAACTTCATTCTATCTTCAACCTTCGTATGGGAAACATCATTGGCAAGATGAATTCTACTAACGGAGAAGAAAATACACCTCTAATGGATGATAATAGTTCAGATATAGAAAAACAAGTTGAACGAGAAATGGACGAGTTCCTAAAATTCAACAAACATAAGAAGAGAGAAGAAGAAAAAGCTGAAAAAGAAGTAAAAAGGAAGAAGGTTGAAGTTAACATTACAACCAATATTTTAACAGAAGTATTTCTTCGGATTATCTACCCAATTTCTTCATGCATGACAAAAAGTATATCAGTTGGAATTTTAAAATCAATGGATTATTCACCAATTGTTATTTTAAATCATGGAAACAAAATGGTTACTTTCAGTGAAACTACTTGGGAATCTCTCATGAAACATTTACATCTTTTGGAGTGCTATTTAAGTAACAACACATTTGGAAGAAGAACAAGATTAAGTTTATTGGAATCAAATATTGAAGTTGATATAGTAAAACATCGTGGAGGACAAATTGTTCGCTTCAGAGATTTAACTACACATAATGTTAAATTATATTTCACTAAAGAAGAATTTTACACTTTAAGTTGTACTACCGGTCCCGTCACCAGATATTTGAAACAACTAATATTTTCAAGTGCAATAATTAAAGACTATCTAATTGATACATTGGACAAAAAACCTTTTGTTCCAATTTTATACGGTCCCGTGGATACTTCAATCTTTAATAGAATACCTCAAGAAGTTGAAATGTGGAGACAATTAAACAACTATCACACCAATTTTAATATTGATGAAGTGGCACAAGAAGTGAAAGAAGAAGAACAATCCTGTCTGTTATAAACATCGGCTCATTCAATTTTTAAGTCAGTTGTTAGTAAGACTTCATCATGAATAAACGGGTTTCGTTTTCTAATGCGTCACATATAATGGAAGTTAAAAGAGGTATAATTGAATTTCAAGCTTTCCGAGGAAATGATGGTAATTTTATTATTAAAGAATTAGTAATCTTGGACATGAACACATCAGTAGTTTATCATTATTTGTTCAAACCTCCAGTACCATTTAATAGACTAACAACTAAAGCGAAAGTTACAAACAAATGGTTGAACAAACATTTTCACAACTTAAGATGGGATGAAGGTTTCATTAATTATAACATGATGCCGCACATTATGAATCATTATTGCAAAGAGTTTAAAATTATCTACACAAGGGGATTGGAAAAAGCAAATTGGATACAATCATTTACAAGCAACGAAGTGATTAATGCAATAATTGATAAAGATTTCCAATGCTACTTCAACGAACTTTGTATTTCATCAAAAAGTTTTAAACATCGAAGGTCGCAGTGCGCTTTAAAGAATGCCTACCGCTTGAATAATTTCCTTCAACAAACTGGTGGGGGTAGTGTCAGTGGTGGGGGTAGTGTCGATTATAAAAGTGAGAGCGCTACCATGACACAGCATGAGTATTACTCAAACCTCCGAAGAGACAACATCTCCGACGGACATTCTTATTAACAAGAAGATTAACAACAACATCAATATGGCATCACAGAACTTACTTCAAAGTTTAGTTGATCAGTTCAACGCTCATTCTAAATCATCAATTCTACCTACAAAGAAATGTTCTGAACTAAAAGAAGAAAAACACTACATCATTCATACTATTAAGAAAATGGAAACTTCAGTAGGTGATGCTATAAATTGCAGTTTGAGCGAGGCACCTTATACAATTGGTGATGAAGCAAAATTTCAGATCTTCTTACCAAAGCGCTTCGTACAACTACTTCAAAATGAAGATCTTCGTATAATTCAACCCGGCGCACTCTATTTGGTATCACATGGACCCAGTGGAAACAACTCTACTGAACTTACAATTCATGTAACACCTACTACTGATTAATTTGTACATAACATTGTAAATATTTCTTTGTATTTGTTTTTTCAATAAATATGATATAAAACAAAAAAAAAAATAAAAATAAAAAAAAGCAACATATTGTAATGTCTTTGTACATTACAATATGTTGCTTTTTTTAAAAATTCCACAGGATGACCTTGACCCAATTTTGTATAATTATAAAAGGGGAAATGTACTTGCAAAATTCATCAGTCTACTGCTACCTTTCATACCGTACACATCTCGCTCTTAATCCCTGAATATAAAACTGCAACATGTCCCTAAAGGTCAAGTGTGCATCTTACGATACTAACACCATAACAACTTTTGAACAACTCGAAGATTTAACCAACGAAATGCGAGTTTTACTTACCGGTGGTTATCACTTAACTGTTGATGTTAGTGCTACTAATACAAGAATGTTCACTAAAACAAAATATTGCGATGATGAAATATTTATTTCTACACAACCTACAACTTCTTCATCGCCAACTGGTCAACATAACATCAAGTTCCAAAAGTATTACCAATGTTGAATAACTTTTGACAGACAAAACTACAACTAAAGAATCACATGATCAATATGAGTTAATAAAAAGGATGTGATACTTGTATAAATAATCATTTGCTTCTCAGCTCTCACCACGACAAGACCTATTTAAGAAAATGTTGTACAGAATGATGATTCAACTTGATGGAAAAATCTATGGAAAAGACTACAACACCATTGAACAAATGACCCAAGATTTAGATGTATTAACTAAAGAAGGATATCAAGCTAAATTAATTTTAAAATTTCCTGAAGTACATCCATTATCAACAGAAGAACTTGTTGCTATGGCTAAGGCGGAGAGAGAGAAAAAGTCTGAAGAAAACAAAGAGAAACAAACTTCCTAAATTTTAATAATCCTTACACTTGTAAGGTATAATTTTTTAAAACTCCATTTGGATGACCTTGAAATTACCCCCACCACTTTTCACAGTACATAAAACTCACTATTCAACACTATACACTCTTATTCTTTCACTGGACTCCGCAGCGTCAACATGGAAGAGCAAAAATACAAGTACAAACCTCGTTACTGTTGTGAACAACAGTGTACAGATTTAGGACCAATGATGGTGGATGGGTTAGCTTGTACTAAATGTGAATTCTTCGGATCTTGTTATTGCAAATGCAAAACAAAACAACTACCACCACCGGAATTGCGAACTTTAAAATTTTACAAATCAAGATATTTTCATACATGTTGTCCTCAAAGATGTTTCAAATTTCACCCTCTAGATCTTGCTCATTGTCAACGCACCAATTCTCATCAAGATGATTTTTGTACACATATGATAAAAAGATGTAAATACAGATCAGATTGGTATTCCGATCCTGTAGAACCATCAAATGTGTAATTTCAGTTTTACACTCTTTTTTAAAACTTCATTTGGATGACCTTGAGATTTCCCCCACCACTAGTTCTAATTTTTATATAATATTAAATCATTCCACTTCCAACACTCTAACTAACAACATGGAAAACAAATTTATCAAATTTGAACATATAATAACTGACAGGGAGGAGATGGAAGAATTGTTTCAAAACTTACTTTCTGTCATTGACGAATATCCTATAAGATGGTTCAGAATTGTAGTTCAATATTTAAATCCTGGTGAATTGTTTTCTTCATCAAGTGAAGAAGATGAAACAACTACTTCGGTTCAAATAATTGAATTAAAAGATGGAGAAGAAGAACTAAACGTTTTATTCAATCATAAGCTCAAGGTTCCCTATATAAAAGCCCCCTCCCTAGACAGCCCCCCTCCCTAGACGCCTGCTCAAGGTCACCATTATATAAGCCCCCTCCCTATGCGCCGATCCTCATTCCTTCACCGACTCTCCAATAATGAACAACTCTCCATTGGCCCGAATGAATTCTAGTTTTGAAATAAACTCTAAAGAAGAGTTACAAGACATTTTTAATATTTTACAAGAACTTGTAGATAATTTTACAACCATCAAAATGAATTTGGAAATAACATACGATTGTCCTATTTGTGATAAGATTGAAAGTTCGGACGAAGACAGTTTACTAAATCTAACTCCTGCACCATCTGACACTACTGATGGTAATAATGAACAGCAAAATATTTCCCCCACCACTTCTTTGTAATTCTTCGTTCCCCCCACCACTTCTTTATTTAACTAACATTTCTCGCTTTCACTTCTCATTCCGTCTTCAACTTTTGAACTATCAACATCACTTGTTTTAAAATTTCAAACACTACAAAATCATGATGGATATGATGGATGAAGTTCCCTTCATAACTAGAATAGAAGAGGATAAATTGAAATTGGAAATTAAACGATTGGAAATGGAACGGGAAAACCAACTCGAAATGTTACGTTTGTTCAAGCTTTTCAAATACATCATCTGGGGACTCTGCGTTTACCTTCTCATCGTCGTTGGTGTTTGCATTTACAACTCTGTAGTTCATCACAAAAGTTCAACTTGTTTAAACTCTGCTGTTGCACATTAATTATATGTTCACAAATAAAATTCAAAATTTACTTCAGCCTATCCCACTATCACCAACTAGTTCAACTTTGAACTATTTCTGGTGGTAGTTGGGTAGGCTTTTTTAAAACTTACTCTGGATGACCTTGACATACTTTCCAGGCCCCCAGTTATAACTGTTGAATTTCAGTTTTGATCTTACTCTTAATTTTTGTTCAACTTTTAGAGTTTAGTTAACACAGTTGAATTTTACTTTTCAACTAACTCTTAATTCATGCCCAATTCTACTTCAAATTCAGGGCATATGCTCTCGCCATCTGCACCCTGCAGCTGCCCTGGCAACTGACACCATCTGACCTCTGCAGCTGCCCTGGCAGCTGACGTCACTTCCGGTTTAGAAGTGGCTTTTTCCCACTACTTTCGCCTGAGAGAGCTCGCCTGATCTGACTGAGGAATGACTGAGCTGACCTATACAGAAGTAAACGTGACGCGCCTCACCTACTCTGCCTTCTCTTGGTGTCAAAGATGGCGGCATGGCCCGAAGATACTACATTTAGCAGATGAATCTTAGAAGGTCAAGTTAACTTTACGGTAATAGTCATTCGTATAACTCTTGTTTATGTTTCAGAAATCAATTATGTGCAGTTTCTTGGCACAGTAATGTGTAATTTATACCTCTTTAAGATAGTGGAAATCAAGAGAATGGAAAATAAGAAAGGGAGGTTCTCGGATCACGAACTTTGAAGTACCTGATTTTACATACATTTCTCTATTATTCCATGGACGGAACCTTGTATGTTAGAGGTTACACCAACAGCAACCGCCATCAGGCCCTTCCTTCCTCCTGTGTCCACTACGTGCGCGTGTGCGTGTGGACGCGCGTGTGGGCGAGGGCCGGGTTTCCAGGCCAGCCCGACTCCCCGTCCTGTTCAAGGTCTCGCCTTTCTTCTTTCTTCGGGTTCTATTAGGAAGGAACATCTCAACCGACCTACTTTGGAATTCTGGGATATTTCGGTTGCACAGGAGGAGAATTGCCAAGAAGATGGAAGGCGAGGGAAAATGATTTCAATATGTTACACGCATAGTCCATACATATTCCTTGTCTAATGTATAGCCATCAGCTAAAAAAGTTCATCTGTCACTAAATAACATGAACGTTATGGGCGAGGAGTAGGTTGAATATATAGTGGTTGAATAAAACAATAAGGAAATGAAACGTCCGTGTGCGATAGGTCTGTTAAAGAGATTAAGAGGTCGTTTTAGCACCTTGCTAAATCGGCTGTTGGTGGCCATATTTGGCTAGGGTTTAGAGGAATGTTGGGTGTTCGATGTATTTATGGCAGAAGGCAAGCGCTGAAGGTTGAAGGTGAGCTATCATTAAAAGAGGGCAAAGACAAGGTTAATGGTGGACGGAAGGAGGATACCTCCACGTGGACAATGTGTTCGTAGGAGAACATCTGGATTTACAATCATTATGTGGTTCAGAAAAATAATAGTTGATCATTATGGATTAACCACAGTAGTAATGCCGGACGATTGAGAACCAAGTAGGGTTCCCGAGAAACGGGGACAAAAAATGGCGTGCGCATGCGCCAATTTTTTTCTGTGACGTCATGGCGCCTTTTGTGACGTCATCAAGATGGCGGCGTTCGCGCCAATTTTCAAGATGGCGGCGTCTTTTTTTTGGTGACGTCATGGTGGCGTCTTTTTTTTTTGTGACGTCATCAAGATGGCGACACCCGCCAATTTGACACTAGCTGCTTTATTCTTTTTTTATTTTTTCTGTGACGTCATCGCAGCGCCCGCGCCAATTAAGATGGTGGCGTCCGCGCCTGACAGGTGCCGATTGCGTCATCAAGATGGCTGCCGTTTGGTGGGAACTGTTTTGGGACCGTCTATGTGGCCACATGAACGTTACTGGGAGAGCGTGTGTACCAATATGGCAGCGCCCAGCGGGTGACACCCACACTAGTGTGGCCCCGCGCCACGTCACCATCCGCGGGGACCACCCCAGTTTGTGTTTGGGTTGCGCGGCACCCTTGCGCCAATTTTGCCTAATATTCGCGCCAATCGTCAGCCGTTTTTTCTGTCATCATGGGGAACAAGACCATATGGATCGCTGGGGTCATACTATATAAAGTGTACACAATACTATATAAAGTTTAGAATATGTAAAATGATGTACAACACCTAAATAAAGTGCATATTATACTATATAAAGTGAAAAAACATGAAAATTTTGGCTTAAAAATCTAAAAAATGCAAATATCTCGAAAACGGTGTGTCCTAGGGGTCTGGGGACCTCAAAAAACCACCTTCTACGAAGTAGAGGTGCCCCTGGGGGGTAGGTACCCTAAAATAACAAAATTAACCAAAATGTTGTGGGTTGCATCCAAAAAATGAAGGGGCAAAACTTTGAAAAATCATATCTTAGGAATGGCTTTATGTATCAACTTCATACTTGGTATGTGTGTACACTTAGTTGGTATATAAAAATGCATGGCACAAGGTATCCAAAAAATGAAGGCGCAAAAAAGTTTTATTTTTTATCTTGAGAATGGCACTACGGATTTTCTTTAAACTTGGTATGTGTATATGTGTAGTGTTAGTATGTAATAAAATGCTAAGCATCACTTCCCAGATTCAAGGTCACAACTGTGAAAAATAAAAAAAACATACAACTATTAATTTTTTATCCCCTGCTGGTGTATGACTGTTCCTTTGAGTCTCTAAGTATTTGTTAAGAAGAGTGTAGTGGTCAAGGTCAGACATATTAAAAAATAAAAAAACATCTTAAAATAACAGACAGAGGCCTACAGACCTGCTGGTGCAGGGCTCTACCTTTTCAATAGCAGATCAATACTTAGGAGGCAGTATAGTGTTATGGTATTATCTTAAAGAAAAATCCTTATATTTCTAAGACAGAGGGTGAGCAGTCTTTATAGGTTAGCAGATACTAGTACAATTTTATTGAAGGGAAATACATAGCAGTTTATAATGTAACTCAGCTGGTCCTGCGTAACATAACCTCACTTTTTGATTGTACTTTTGCTGTATATATAGTAATACCAGTCCCTTAGTGATTTTCTATAAAGTTATAGTTATCAGCTCTATTGCTTCAGTCTCAGACGTGATACTGTACAGATGTGTGGGTAACATAACCTCACTTTTACTGTATCAAATATATTAGTAAAACTTGAGTGAACCTTTAGTGAGGCTCTATAAACCAGAACCCCCAGCTTTATTGGTTCAGTGCCTTTCCAGACGTGGTACTGTCCAGACGTGTGGGTCTCACGTTACATAACCTCACTTTTACTGTATCAAATATATTAGTAAAACTTGAGTGAGCCCTTAGTGAGCCTCTATAATTACCAGCTTTTTTTGTTTAGTTTCAGACGTGATACTGTTCAGACGTGCGTGTAACATAACCTCACTTTTTATTGTACTTTTACTGTACATATAGTAATACCAAGTCTCTATAAAACCAGAGCTATCAACTCTATTGGTTTAGTCTCAGACGTGGTACTGTACAGACGTCCCGGTCTTGCGTAACATAACCTTACACTGCACTTTAGTAATTTATTAGTAAAAATTACAGTATACAGTATACAGGGGGCCTGCTGAACCCCTATAAAACCAGAGCTATCAGTTCTATTGCTTCAGTGTCTTTCCAGACGTGGTACTGTACAGACGTGTTGGTCTTGCGTAACATAACCTCACTTTTGATTGTACTTTTACTGTACATATAGTAATACCAGAGCGAGTCCTTAGTGAGTTTCTATAAAACCAGGGCTATCAATTCTATTGGTTTAGTCTCAGACGTGATACTGTACAGACGTGCCGGTCTTGCGTAACATAACCTTACACTGCACTTTAGTACTTTATTAGTAAAAATTACAGTATACAGTATACAGGGGGCCTGCTGAACCCCTATAAAACCAGAGCTATCAGTTCTATTGCTTCAGTGTCTTTCCAGACGTGGTACTGTACAGACGTGTTGGTCTTGCGTAACATAACCTCACTTTTGATTGTACTTTTACTGTACATATAGTAATACCAGAGCGAGTCCTTAGTGAGTTTCTATAAAACCAGGGCTATCAATTCTATTGGTTTAGTCTCAGACGTGGTACTGTACAGACGTTCCGGTCTTGCGTAACATAACCTTACACTGCACTTTAGTAATTTATTAGTAAAAATTACAGTATACAGTATACAGGGGGCCTGCTGAACCCCTATAAAACCAGAGCTATCAGTTCTATTGCTTCAGTGTCTTTCCAGACGTGGTACTGTACAGACGTGCGTGTAACATAACCTCACTTTTGATTGTACTTTTACTGTACATATAGTAATACCAGTCCATAGTGAGTCTCTATAAAACCTGGGCTATCAGCTCTATTGCTTCAGTTCCAGACGTGGTACTGTACAAACGTGTGTGTAACATAACCTCACTTTTTGATTGTACTTTTGCTGTATATATAGTAATACCAGTCCCTTAGTGATTTTCTATAAAGTTATAGTTATCAGCTCTATTGCTTCAGTCTCAGACGTGGTACTGTACAGACGTGTGTGTAACATAACCTCACTTTTTATTGTACTTTTACTGTACATATAGTAATACCTGTCCATAGTGAGTCTCTATAAAACCAGAGCTATCAGTTCTATTGCTTCAGTTTCAGACGTGGTACTGTACAGACGTGCGTGTAACATAACCTCAATTTTACTATAAAAATCCCATTTTCTCTTCATAATAAGCTTAGTATTTTTATAAAAATGGAATCGTCTTCTAAAATGGGTTCTCAAAATATGGCTGAACCAATCCATTTCATTAGCGAAGACCAGTGGTACATAAAAAAATTCAGGCTGTATGGTCTTAAAACTATTTTTAAGTTTACAAACCCCCCAGCCGGAACGTCTGAATTTGAATGGCTTAGGCAGGGATTTGCTCAAATAGTCGAGAGAGCGAAATCCGAATGCCACCCTAATGATTACCTTGGCTTTACTTTAGATAGCATTAATTTGAAAACAAAAGAGTCAGGGTATGTAGTTCCACGTCCAGCCTCTGAAGTTAACAGCGACGTACTTTGGAGTATTTTTGGAGGAATTGTCCAATCAAACTCTGAAAATATCAAATCAACTGACACGTTTAGAGTTGATGTGGTAAGAGTTAACGTGCCTGTAGGTCGTGGTGCTAGAAAACGCCCTGGATTTTATAACACCTTCGAAGAAGAGTGTAAGGCGAGGCAGGGAATTGTTGTTATAAAAAACAAAGATAACTTGTGTCTTCCCAGGGCTTTGGTAGTGGCAAAAGCGTATGCAAAAAATGACCCCAAATTGAATCTTATTCGAATGGATAAAGGCCTTAGGCAAACCTGCAAAGCTAAAAAATTAATTGCAAAGGCGAGAGTAGAGATCCCAGAGGAAGGCGCAGGCATTCCTGAGCTTGAGAAGCTTCAGGCTCATCTTAAAAAGTACAGAATAACTGTTTACAACTACAACTCGAAAGGCCGCGATGTATACTTTTCTGGCGGCAGCGAAGATGCTAACCTTAAAATTAACTTGCTTTTTCATAATGGCCATTATAATGTAATTACTAGTCTCACCGCCGCTTTTGCTTGTGGCTACTACTGTGAGGCGTGCCATGTCCCTTCCAACAATAAGTTTGAACATCGCTGCTCTAATAAATGCACATCATGTCACTCTATATCTCCTCCATGTAAGCTTGAGCATGGAGGCCTTACTTGTCGATTTTGCCATCGCCACTTTAAAAATGAGCAGTGTTTGATAGCCCATCGTGGTCAAGTTTGTAAAATGATTAAATTTTGCCATAATTGCCAAAAACTGGTCTTCCCAACAAAACGCAAATCGGCTCATGAATGCGGAGAGGTGTTTTGTAATACTTGCAAAGACTATAAACCGGCTGACCACCAATGTTTCATGCGTGTGGATAAGCAAACCCCTAAAGACCGCGATTTCTTATTTATATTCTTTGATTTGGAGACCCGCCAAGACGAATCACTGGCTTCCGATAGTGAAACTAAAGTTCATAGAGTCAACTTATGTGTGTCCCAACAGTACTGTTTTAAATGTATCAACGGAAATGAGTGTGAAACTTGTTTGGAACGGCAAAATATATTTAAAGAAGACCCCGTAAAACAATTTATGGACTATGTCATGCAGGTGAGGAAAACTTTTAAGACTGTATGTGTGATTGCCCATAACGGGCAGGGCTTTGACTTTCAGTTTATCTTAAAGTACTTGATGGAGGAAACTAAATTTGTTCCAAACGTAACTTCTCGGGGAACTAAAGCAATCCTAATTGAAGTAGATAATGTAAGGTTTATCGATTCACTTAGCTACTTCCCCATGTCCCTCTCTGCACTCCCTAAAGCGTTTGACCTGCCTCCAGAGAAAAAGAAAGGCTATTTCCCACATCTTTTTAACACATTGGCCAATCAAAATTATGTAGGCCCTATGCCACCCAAGGAGTTTTACTGTCCAGACTCTATGTTTGAAGAGTCCCACTCAGCTTTTGAAAAGTGGTATGATGAGCGAGTTGCAGAAGATTATAAATTTGACTTTCAAAAGGAGATCTTAGAATATTGCATTTCAGATGTCGAGATTTTGGCCCAAGCCTGTATTAAATTTAGAGCCTTACTTCTTGAGCAATGCAACGTGGACCCATTCCTTGAAGCGATAACTATAGCCAGTGCGTGCAACCTGGCTTTCCGTAGAAATTTCTTAAAACCTGATACAATTGGCTTGATTCCAAAAGGTGGGTATCGTTTTTCCGACACTCAATCAGCTGCTGCATTACAGTGGTTGACTTGGGAGGAAGAGAAACGTGGAATTAAGATACAGCATGCAGGCCGGGGCAAAGAAGCTAAAATTAATGGGCTAAAAGTAGACGGGTTTGATGGAGAAAACATCTATGAATTCCACGGATGCTATTGGCATGGCTGTCCCAAATGCTACCCATACAGAAGGGAAGAACCACTGAAGGAGGATCCCTCTGACACTCTCCACATTAGATATGAGAGAACAAAATCCAAAATTGATAAACTTTCTGACTATAATATTGTAGAAATGTGGGAATGTGAGTTTAGCAGGCTGAAGAAGGAAAATAAGCTAGATCATCTTAATAAACTACCAATTTTGAA
Source organism: Neoaliturus tenellus (assembly GCA_030545055.2). Classification (NCBI taxonomy): domain Eukaryota; kingdom Metazoa; phylum Arthropoda; class Insecta; order Hemiptera; family Cicadellidae; genus Neoaliturus; species Neoaliturus tenellus. The sequence goes on along the minus strand of CM061533.1, from coordinate 183,269,991 downwards.
CAATCTCCCGCTCAACCCAAGAGATTCGTTCTTTGGAGGCAGGACAGGCAATGCCAAAGCCTACTATAAATGCGAGGAGGGTGAAACGATTCAGTATGTAGACGTTTGCTCTCTTTACCCTTATGTAAATAAATACTGTAAATATCCCATTGGTCATCCAAAAATTTATATAGGTAACGAGGAGTGCAGAGCACGTGGCCTTGATGTTGAAGGCCTGTTGAAATGTAAAATCCTGCCACCTTGGGATCTCTACCATCCCGTACTCCCTGCTAAAATGAACAATAAATTAATGTTCGTATTATGTCGTACATGCGGGGAAACCTTAAATCAGAGTGATTGCCTACATGAGAGCGAGGAACGGGCTATAGTAGGGACGTGGACAATGGATGAGATACGGAAGGCTGTAGAGAAAGGCTATACCATCCTAGACATGTACGAGTTATGGGAATACCGAGTGGCCACCTATGAAAACGGGGGCTTATTCACCGACTTTATTAACAAATTTTTAAAAATGAAACAAGAGGCATCAGGGTTCCCCTCTTGGTGTAAGACTGAACAAGACCAAGACCAGTATATCATGGAGTATTTTAAACATGAAGGAGTTCAACTTGAGAAAGTCAAAATTGCTAAGAATGCTGGCCTCCGATCAGTTGCTAAATTAATGTTGAACTCATTTTGGGGTAAATTCGGGCAAAGGGAAAATATGACTAAAACATCGATTATACGGGATTCTAAGGAATTTTTCAGATTGCTAACCCAGCCTGGAGGAAGAGTAAATTTAATCCAAATCATAAACGAAGAAGTACTCCTCGTAAATTGGCAAATTATTGACGAGGCTAGTGAACCCTTGAGGACCGTGAATGTTGTGATTGCAGCTTATACCACGGCCCACGCCAGACTTAAGTTATATGAACATTTGGAATCCCTAGGAGGCCAGGTATTATACTACGACACGGACAGCTGTGTTTATTACTATCGGGACGGCCTGTATAGAGTTAACACTGGTGATTACCTGGGAGAAATGACAGACGAACTTGCCAAGGACTACGGTCCAGGTTCCTATATAGTCGAGTTTGTGTCTGGAGGCCCTAAAACCTATGCCTACCTTGTGTATTCCACATACCAAAATAAACTAGTCTCTGTATGTAAGATCAAGGGACTAACCTTGAATATTAAGACGTCAAAAGATGTGAATTTTGATACATTGAAAGAAATGGTTCTAAACGAAGCCACTCAAGTATTGGAAATTAAAGAGAGCCGAATCAGAAGGACAAAAACTCGAGACATTGTGACAGTAAATGAAGTCAAACAGTTTAAAATTACTGGAGCGAAGAGAAAATTGAACGATGATTATGATACTGTCCCATATGGTTACAAAATTCAGAGAACCATGTGAACTAGCAGACACCATGGATGTCTATGGTCCTCACTAGCTCGTTTGATCATTCTCCTTCCAACTCTTGTACGGGTCGGACGTGTTTCCTCTTATTAACAGACAAACATGGCGGTATTTCTGAAATTTTTGTCAAAGAGAAAGTTAAATGAAAATGCAAAATTTTGCATTACTTCTTTTGAGTATACGTTTTTTCTTACAGGTTCGATAGAGACATGCGAATGGCCTCTAGTATTTTCAGAGCATATAGTTGATCAAATTACGGAAAATGCTCCTTCAAACGCTCATATTGGCATAACAATAAAACTAGGAAAAGCTTCAGGTCATATACCATTCATGTCTCTGGTTAAATTGACTCCAACCGTTTTCGATGAATATTTTGAAAAAATATTTCGTGGAGTCGAAATGCTATCGGGCACTTTAAATGTAGAAGTGTCACTTGTCGCAATTCCAAGTTGTTACATCAAATAGATGTATAAATAGACTTTGCAGAGTAATTAGCCATCATTATTGTACATACTTTTCTTTTCTAATGTAGTTATCGATATGGAATATTGTAAATTTGTGTTAGCGTTTTGTATTAAATATTACGTTTATAAATAGAGCTTTCTGAATGGCTTACACAATCTGGCCTGTAAATGCGGTACAACCCAAGCATTCTCCCCTCATTTGGAAGCACATATATATAGACTAATACGGCTTAGCGCTTCCTTGCTGGGCTTCTATATAATTTTATAGCTTTAAACTGGGCGTTGGATAGCGAGTACTGACCGTACATTTATGTATGAATGTGAGGGCTTAGTAAATTGAGGCGCCCCGACCCGAGGAGGGTTCGGGCTACTCCTTGGAACGGTCCTGAGGTCCCTGGCGCGGCTGACGAAAAGGCCCGTAAACCTCTGTATGAATGTGAGGGCCTAGTAAATTGAGGCGCCCCGACCCGAGGAGGGTTCGGGCAACTCCTTGGAACGGTCCTGAGGTCCCTGGCGCGGCTGACGAAAAGGCCCGTAAACCTCTGTATGAGTCAAAGTACTACGCTTCCTTCGACCACGTTAAAATTGAACCTCATGGAAGGCCATGTAGATTGAGGCGTTAGGGTCTGAGGAAGGCCCTGACTACTCCTTCGAACGGTCTGACGTGAATGGTTTGTAATATCTCACAGCATATAGTAATGTGAGGGGACCGTCTAGAGAAGGAAGCTCTACGCCACAATTTTTATCAAAGCATTTAACATGTTGTGGGGGTGTGATTGATGTACCACATGTACAGCTTGGTTGTATCAATATATTTTATACATCATATTATAGGCACTTTTGCAATCAAAACAGCTCTCAAAGTGGATTATTCTGCCCAAAAACCACTTTTAAATAAAAAAAGGTGTGGCTAGGCCCGTAGAGGAGAACCTAGACCCATAGAAGGGAACCTAGGCCCTCGTAGGGGAACCACATCATGTTAATGTTTTTTACATGAGCCATGATAAAAGTCAACGCCATGGAGCTGGGAAGTACCACCTCGAAAGAGCTCTGGTCCATGGGAGGAAATCTTCCTGAGCTGTTTTGATAGTTGAGTATCCTCCAAAATTAAAGACTAGTATACATCACGCGTGAGCTTGATACATGTGGTCAATTACATAATAAAAGTGAGAACACATGGTC
>CM061533.1:183223485-183266846 GCA_030545055.2 Neoaliturus tenellus | reverse complement strand
AGCATTATCGTGAATGAAAACCACGCCTTTTGTCAGCATCCCTCGGCGCTTGTTCTGTATTGCGAGGCCACAGTTCTTGAGCGTTTTGCAATAAACATCTTTATTGATTGAAGTCTTTCCTTATCGGTCAGCGGTTAAACAGCGATGAAGAGCTGAAAGAACGTGTTACATCATGGTTGACTACACAGGCGGCAAAATTCTACGAAGAGGGTATACAAAAACTTGTGCCACGCTATGACAAATACCTGGAAAATCACGGGAGTTATGTCGAAAAATAATGTAAGAGTTGTAGATTTGAATGCAATAAATTTTTTAGCTGTATCTGTACTTGTTCTTTTTTTAATTTAAAAACGGAACTTACTTTCCGAATATACCTCGTATTTGTGCCAAAAATTGATGAGAATCGGACTTAAATAAAGGCACTGAAAATATGAAATTTTCCAATTTGAATAAGATTGGAATTGGTTTGGGGCATTTCAAACATCTGTTAATATAAAGCTGTAAATAAGTGTAGCTTTGAGTGATTACTGATAATCACAAGATTGGTTTGGTTTGGTCGGGTGTAATTTCTTTAGAATGTGCAATGTAACCAAGGAAACGGCAGGAATTGTGGGTAAAATGTCGGTAACAAAAAAAAGCAATAAATTAATATACGATTATCACTCGATGTATAGTTAAACCTCATTGGTTTGGCCCAAGAAATGTTTCTTATTATTATAGTGAAACCATCCCTGTAATATAGGACGGCCATTTATCTAGTTGAAATAAATTTACATTTACTACAATGGCCATAGTTTTTCGATTAAAACAATAAATTAAATTAAAAACTAAATTTTGGCTTTGAACGAGTTTTGCTATAAACAAGTCAATTAATGTTATATAATGAACCACTTCATTATATAATTTTATATAATTGACGAATTATGATAAATTAAAAGTTTGATAAAATGAATATCTCATGTAAAAAAGACTTTTTAGCAGTTTAAAATTGTCCTTTAAGTACTGTATATGGCAGATTTCAATATTTTATGGTGGAAACTAAGCTGGAATATAACAGTATAATTTAAACATATCATTTATATCTTTGATAAGGCTTAGTATCAACATTGAATTTAAAAATGCAAAATTCCGCAAGTCAAACATATCAACACCATCCCTTGATTATATGTCATTCTTGAAAATAGTTAATGTCTTAATTCCATTCATAGTAATGCCACTGAACAGTTGCTATTAAAAAATGTGCCAAATTAAAATTAAATTCTGATGTTCATTTAGGCTTTCTTACATTTTGCTTTGGACAGGTTTAGACAGGTTAAGGTATGCATCAGTTAATTATTAACATGATCAACAATGAAGTAGAATTGTGGAACTTGGAAACCATCCAAATAAATCAAACAAAGAGCAATCAACTTTAAATAGCCTGTTTGGTCTTGATTAAAAGTGAAGATTTTATTTTAATTTTGGAAACAAAATACGGTATCTATATTCATAAAAATTTTGTAAAACAAATATTTTATACAATTTATTGATGTCATTGGTCATTTATATTTTTTTAAACCATTCAAAAACTTACTCAAAGTTACTTAGTGAATTGATGATGTAGCATCACTAGACCATTTCCTCTCTTATTTAAGAAACAATTATGATGATTTCAGATTTCATTTGTATTTTTGAATTGTTAAATGTATTTCAGAAAACAAATGGTTGAATTCAGATCAGTAATTATCATTCCAGACATTGTCAATGAATTTTAATAATAAGATTATGAATTAAATTTGAGAAATAGTAAATTGTGTTTCAGATATCAAATCAATTCAATTCAGTTTAGTGATTTTTATTTCAGATAATGCCATAAATTTGATTTGAGAAATAATAAATTGAGTTTCAGAAATAGTAAATTGATCAGATTAATATAGTAAGTTTAATCAGAAACAGCAACTGCATTAATTAAAACTACTACCAATTAAATTGATTTTGTTTTTATGTTAGAAAGAATCATTTTCATTTGACACAAAAAAGTCAGCAAAGTAATTATTTCCAAATTAGGTGTTTCTAAAGTATATATGATAACTTCTTAAAATTAAATAACTCTTTCTGAAAAAAATTAATATTTTCCTTCTAAGTAAAAGTATTCTGAAATTAAATTTACTCTTCGGAAATTCAAGTGCTACACTCTCTCTCTCCAAAATCAAAGTAATGTTTTCTGAAATAAAATTGTTACTCTGAAATTCAAAAGATACAATCTGAATTTCAATTACTAAAAACGAAACACAAATAACCATTTCTAAAATTAAAATTACCAAACTGAAATAAAAGTGACACATTCTGAAATAAAAGTGGAAAAATTTTGTCTTACCTCCTAGTTAATTCGCTTAAAAAATATCTACATCTGATTAATAATCAAAACGAGACAATCAGGTGTTGTAACTTAAAACAAAGATAACTGAATCAAAGTTCTGAAGTACCATATTTGGTTCTCAAAAACTGTTAATAACAAAATGTGAATTTAGAACTGTAAGCTTGTTAAAGAGTTAAAATCTAGGGTTACTTATTGAAACTCAATCAACTGGTTATTTAATTATTAGAAACCTTGAAAAAACCAAATTAATTATATCAAACTATGAAATATTCTGAATATGTTTAAAGCTAGAAGATTCTGATTGGTGTTGTCCATTTTAAATTAAGAAATATTTAATATTGTTACAGTTTGCGTTGTTGCATCTACCATAAATGAGTAAGGAAATATGATTTAATTTTTTGATGAAATACTAATAAATGATATTGATATGGGTCAGTGAAGAGATAATCTCCACATGACTGACAGCGGTTTGTGAGAACGTTTACTGTGAAGCGTGACACAATATGTTTATCTGTGGTGCGTTGGTTCCTAAAACTTCTGATTAATTCAACATCCTAATCATTATAAGTTGATTGGGATATTCTTCTGAGAAATGATTATCTGAATGAAACTGCAGTTGAAGTCAAAAATATTTTTACAACTCAAACATTAATTTTTAACTATACTTCACCGACAGTTCTGTATCCCATAAAAAATGTTTATATGTCTCTCCTGGGTTCAAAAACATTTTTGCAAAATATTCCTTTTTATAGAAATAGAATTTATGATTTTTTGTTCATTGTTCACTGAGAGTTTTTGAGAGTTTAGGAAATCCTTAGATGTTTAATCAATCTCAAGTAGTAAAAACAAAATTTTTGTTGTTCATTGATAATACTACATCTGAATTATTAAATCACCTATCAGGTATTGTAAGACATTTATCATTTGTTACTGTAGCTAAGCTACAACCTTTTGTAACGTTTTGTGTTAATATATGATTCGATTTGATTGATCAAAAAAGTTATGCCCTCATTTAGTAGTTGAATATTAACTGTAGAAAAATGTGCTCAGTTTTTAAATTATTGTTATGTTTAATCATTATGCACAAAATTCACAGGTTTTATATTCTCTAAATACTGTAGTACACAAAACGTAACTTTTTTGTCTTAGGCTCTAAAAAAAACAAAAAAACAACTGTGATCTTTTTTAAGTTTTAGGACTAAAAATTTCAACTGTTTGCTTAGTGTTATTATTGTTTCATTAATTTTGATATGGGGAATAATGAAATTCAAAGTTTTGTTTGTACAAATGTAAACAATGCATATTATTAACTTTGTAAACATAATGTAAAAAATACAACTTTATAGTTAAAATTTTCAACGATAAATGTAATTCCACATTAAGATAAAAACGTTGTTCAAAACTCAGAAAAAAAGTGATTTTTTGGGGCTTAATCTTTTTTAAAATCTTTTTTGAATTTGAATTTGAATTGAATTTGAACAATTGTGCACCAGAAAGGACCAATTTTTCTCCTAGTGATAAAAACGACTATTTTATTCGACTAGCTTTATTTAATCTGTCAAGTGGTTCACACACACACATATATATGTAATATATATATATATATATATATATATATATATATATATATATATATATATACTAAAATGAAGTATATAAAGAACATATATGAGTATTGTGTTAATGGTATAATATTAATTTAAACAATTAAAATTTTTTTTTAAATTACTCTGAGTCATAATTATGTTAATGGGGTTTATTGTCTAAAAGACAGTTTAAAGATATTTGGTTTCTGAAAAAAGGTTTGGTTTTAAGAGATAAGACTAGTATACTTCAGTATACTTTCAGAGTAAACTTAAAAATAAATAAATTTTAAAAATAAATTTTGTTTAGGTCAATAGAATTCTGTTTATTTTATTTCGGTCCTATACAATAAAAGAAAAAACCACATGCTTATTTAGCTACAACTGGGCAGTAAAACTTTTCTTGTACTTGTCATGTGTAAAAGATACTTGCTAACAAAAAACTTAGCATTAGAGTTTGGAATAAGAAAAGTTTATCTCTGTTTAATAACTTGTATAAAAAGTTTCATGTTTCTCCAGTATCACTTTTAAAGATTATTTTTATTTGATTTTGCAATAGGCCTACTGTATCAACTATAAAAGGCTGTGTATTTGGTTGGTTGAAACAGAACAACATCAGTCCCTTATCAGAGAGGGGTGGATGGATGCAGATAGAAGGCCATTTCTGACTGAGTAACACTGTTAAGCTCCATTTCTCTATCCCCTTTTCTCTCTCGACCTATCCTAATTGGTAGGTAAAGTGATAACCCCAGCCCAGCTAATCAAACCCATAAGGAATTATGGATTAAAAAACTAAACCCATCTTATGAACATGGAAGTTTCACATTAAAAATAGCTGAAAAATATTTTTACTTCATATTTTACAAATACTTGTAAAGCATTTTATTTGCTTAGCTATTGTTTAAATTCGTCATTTTCCATTTAAACCTCAAATTAGTCATTTGTATAATCAGTTAATTTATTCAGGGTTGTACTAAAACCGTTTCTGGCCATGGGGTGTTGTTTACTTATAAAAATAAGTATTCTTATAAAAGTAACATATGCCTTTAAATACTTTTTTCCACTTGATATTTTTTACTTCTGTTATGGATTACCTACTCTATTTGATTTTGTGTTAGGCTTGGACCATATCAACAAATTTGTTCATTCATAGAAAAACAATTTTTCCCCAAAGTATTTCAAGACGGCAGTAATAAAAAAATGTTCAACTGCAACTAAGCAAAAAATTTGTAATAATTTTTAAAATTTTACAATTCTTTATTTTAAAAATTGTGCAAAAAACAAAAAAAAGTTAAAAAATTTTACTGAACAACAGAGTTATTGTGATTTTTCTAATGAAAAAGATAATTCTCGTAGAAAAATTTAGGTTATTGTACGATCAAATAGATATTATATGATTTTGTTTTAGAAATGTTATTTAAAAATATATTAATATATCCAAATATTGCAAATGTTATTTTATTTATGACGTGTCAGTGGTCAGTTAAACAAAATTTAGACAAAGCAAATTCGGCTTCAAAATGATGCACGACTGGGTTATGTAAATTATTGTGAATTTACTGTTGAATTTGTAAATATTGACGGCAAATAACAATCACACTGAGTGACGACAGAATGGTGTGATTTGTCAAATGCAAAGCTCCAAACACATTAACGCTCTCGTCTGGTGTCCACTCTCTATACACTAATGGACTAGGGGTTAAAAAATATTAATGTTATACGGATTTTTAAACTTTATTTCAAATTAGCTAAAATTATTTTAGCTTTGAAAATATTATGGAATTGCAATATACCGTATTCACAATAATGTTGTAGAATATAATATATGACACATGTTGTAGATGTTTAATTTTAAGTTTTAATCTGTAGGAATTGCAATAAGGTAAGGACACTAATGTTTGACTAAAGCGGAGTTAAATGGGAGAAAAATAATCTACTAATTCTGTTCAAAAGAACTACTTTATTTTAACAACCTATTTTTAATTCTTAAATATGTATCTGTTTTTTGTTTAAAGATCATTTCACTGGTACAAAGTCAACAACACTAAAAACTTAGTTTGGCAATCGATTTCGGCAGTCTATGCCGCCATCCTCAGGCCACTAATGTCTGGATCGTAATGGCAGACTGTGACTACAATCCAGACATTAGTGGCCTGATTATGGCGGCATAGACAGAAGAAATCGATCGTCAAACAGTGTAAGTTTTTAGTGTTGTTGACTTTGTACCAGTGAAATTTTGTATAACAACACGTGAAAAATGCTAATTAAAAAGTTATTTAAAGTTCATTGTTGGTGATGGTGATTTTACGGTGTCAAGAAATTATTGCGGACATTTTCCATCACTGATTATCAAATTACAAATTCACGACGTTTCTTAATTTTTGTGACTGCGTTTTCTGATTTAAGGTTTGGCTATGGACTTCTCCAGGTTCACCTGGTGTGTTTTTACTAACTTTGTTATGTTCTAGGTATTTCTTCCACCTGAATACGGGATCAGATTCCAAATCCCGAAACGGCGTGAATTTGTAATTTACTAATCAGTGATGGAAAATGTCTGCAATAATTTACTGTATGTGTTATTTTGCAGTTTTAATAGTAAATTTTATTTTTGAATGGTTCATCTAGTTTACTAAAAACTATTCTTAAAAAACTAAAAAAATTCATGTTTTTAATTTTGATGAATCTTAATACAAACGGTGGGTTCATACAATCAATTGTGAGTGTTCTTTCTTAACAAAAAGCAGAAAAACTGCAAAGCAATGTTAGTGACAAAATATTTTAATAAAAAAAAAATATATAAAATAAAGATTGTGAAGTTTTAATTAAAAATAAAATCAACTGGTTTTAATCTTACATAATTTAAAATCCAAATTTTCCAACCTAAATTCATAGATTTGTTCCAAATCTAAATTTTTGTTTTATCAGTAATGATTAAAAATAAAATCAGTCTCTAAATGAAAGCCTAAAACTCGCCACAAGTGTGAAAGTCAGTTGCATCTTGTTCAGAAAGACCATAATTGGTGATGTAATTACAATAATTACATAATTATTACAAAAAAGTGTAATTGATGTTATAAAAGAGAGTTACACAAACATTATTGCAGTGTGGCAATTGATAGGTGTAAGCATTGAATTTTAAGGTTTATCTTCCTTCTAAAAACTGTTGTGTGGACTTATTCTTCATCAACCGTTCTCCTCTTCAGACCTACAACTAAGAGCTGTCACTGCAGAACCCGATACTCTGTCTGGTGCCATGCTTCGCCACTTCGGCTCCTTCCGCTTCCTCGAGGCACTGCAGGTTAGATGTTTTTCCTCAACTGAGCCCACTCTTGTATGTCCGCAGGTTTGACTACGAGCTGCTGCTGCAGAACTCGACGTTCTGCCTGGTGCCGCGTGGTCGCCGCCTCGGCTCCTTCCGTTTCCTTGAGGCGCTGCAGGCTGGATGTGTCCCCGTGCTGCTGTCCAACACTTGGACGCTCCCATTCCACCAGGTCATCGACTGGAACAAGGCCGCCGTCTGGGCCGATGAGAGACTCCTGCTACAAGTGAGATCCACTGGAGTTTTACTAATCTTTAGCTCAAAACTTTCTTTTGGTTCTTTGCTTGAAATAGTAATATTTAAAAACTAGTGATATTTTCACGGCATATTTTAAGCTAAGTACGGATTCATACGCCATCATACGCAAGTATAAGAATTTAATTGAGTTTTTTTGTTTTAATTAGTTATAACAAGTTGTATTTCAATGTTATTATATCAATTATACAAACATAATTTAATTAAAATTTTCAGTTTACTGCATGCAGAATCATGAAGTTTTAAGGTTCATTGTGTAATTCACTGCTAATGGAACTGAAATGTAGTTTTTTATTTGTCAATACTTTGAATGTAGCTGGATAATGGAATCTGAGCCTGAAGTGTTTTTGGTTTTGAATACAGTTTTCTACTTGCAAAAAACCGTATTATACTAAAAGCTCTACAAAAATATAATTTCATTACTGATGAATATTAATTAGTTTTATAAATATAATCTAGAGAAGTAAATTTAGAATCCCTTTCATTTTTATAAATATAAAGGGTCTGTTTTTATGATTTGATATGTACAAGTCACAATATTTTAATATAGGGTACCGGTATTTTAGGGCTTTCAAATAAAATTTCTCACATGGTATACCATGTGCATAGGTCTAGCTAAGCAAAAGTTGAATTAATTACAAAGCTTATTAGCATTAACCTAAAACTCAATCCTCATTCATTACCAAATTAACATTTTGAATGTTTGACTAGGTGCCTGAAATCATTAGATCCATATCTGCAACCAAAGTATTTGCTCTGCGTCAACAAACGCAGATTCTGTGGGAGCAGTATTTCTCATCCATCGAGAAAATTGTTTTTACAACGCTTGAGGTATGTTTAGTATGTGCACCCGCTAAGTAGGGTCTAATCATCCATAGTATGTAAATTGCCTTTTTTTGTATAAGCATAAGTTTTAAAACTGAGGTGTAAGTCATGGTCTTATATTGAGTGAATTTCGAACATACTTGCTGAAGGCTAGAAACAAGTACAATTTTTGCAGCAGTACGACACAAATTTTTTATTTCTTTGGTAGTTAGAATTTATCTTATTTAATGTATATTTCTTACCTACATTACTATTCTATTGAAATACTTTATAAAAAATAAAGTAAGTTAGATGAGGCAAATGTGTTGAAAAATATTTGTATAGATATTAGAGAATCTCAATACCTACATATTGATATTTACTATGGCCTGATATTTACTTGGTCATAAAAATATAAGAGAAAAATGATAACAAATTATAAGATTAAGGCTAAAGAACCAATATTTTAAGCTGTTACAAAAGGATTTAGGCCTGGGACATAAAACGGTACATATTGAGAAATTTGTTAGGTCCTGGGTAAGAAAATCACTTTCTTGACAGTGTATGTTAGATAAAATAACGGACAGATAGAACACTTTAAGAGAATATTAAATCAATAAAAGTGTCAAATTAACACCTAGACACCCGCTATTCTGAATTTGCCAATCCAAAATCGGCTTATTTCATAAAACATTTTTTCAGAAAAAATACAGATTCTTTCTTAAGAACGCAGATAATTCTGGTTGTAGGTATTTCACATGTAACAAGTACAACTGGACTTTCCCATATGGCTGGGGCCATTACCTTGTCAGCACCTCACAGGCTAGTGACCCACGCTAATGACTCATGCTCACTGGTGGTGTAACACAGATCATCCGAGAGCGACTGCCCCCAGCAGAAGGCACGTGACGGCGTTGTGTGGAACAACTCCCCCGGTGCGTTGTTGACCCTGCCGCAGTTCTCTGACTCGTGGAGTGACCTGCCGTTTTACCGGCGGCCAGCAGTAGGGGAGGAGGGGGAGGGGTTCACGGCCGTGGTGTACTCACAGCTCAGCGCTGCTGTAACGCCGGCCACGTCCCTGTACCCGACTGGTGCGCAACGTCGCTGCCAGCCAGCACTGCACCAAGGTAAGGGATGGCTCAAGAGTATTTTTGGAGAAAGATATTAGGAAAACAATTTTACAGTCAAAGATTGAAAAAATTATGATAATTTTATATAAATGATAAAAGTAAAAAGGACTATGGCTTGTTTGAATTGTATTGAAAAATAATGAGAAATTTGATATAAATGATAAAAGTAAAAAGAACTATGGCTTGTTTGAAGTTTGAATGTATTGATTCATACATACAAATACTAGTTAATCCATTTGGAAGATGTTTTTGGTTATAAAATACTTTACACTTTTAAAATAAAAATACTTTAATTATTTTACTGTTAGTTTCAAGACTATCGGTTGATTGTCATATATTCTTATTAAAATAACTCAGCCAGTTAAAATTACATTTTGATCTTACTCATTTCATTATCAATCCAGATATTTGTGTGTCATCAGGGGTCTCACAGGGTTCAACTCTGGGTCCAATTCTTCTCAATAACACATCGTTCTTGTTTAGCTACAATTTCACTCATAGAAGGAAATCATTGGGAAAGTAACCCTTAACTCAACACATAGTGTTTTGCCGAGTCTGGTTGCCTTGGAACGCAAATACAGAAATGACAGCGGGAAACAAAGCTGAGATAGGACTCAAACAGAGCAGCCAATTGAAATGAAATTAATTTCCAACCCGTTTAGAATCAATTTCCTGGTGTAGCGGTTACAAAGGACTAGCGGATATATCCCTATCAACTGGGAACGGATAAGCCCTTACCAAATCCTGAAAAAGAAACACTTAAAGTAATAATATAGGTTGTTGATAGGGATGAGCATCGATGGCCGATGTTTTCGAAACATCGATGTTTTCCTTTCGATGTTCGATGTTTTTGCCATCAATGGTGAATAAACGATGTTTATCGTACATCGATGCTTTACATCGATGGTTTTATAATTTTACAATACACGATGTTTTTCTTTCTGTTTGATATTTCTAGTCATAAAAAACGAAATTGTTAGTTTTATTCTCACCAAGTTTGTAAAAATAAACCCCCTACTCTCTAAATAAAAACTAATTTTGTTAGTGCACTACTACAGTGGAGATTCTCCTAGAATTTTTGTTCCAAAGTTGGACAGTTACAAAAGCCCGTAATAGATTAGAGGGTAAATTTATTTCAAAAGTGATATTTCTTCACTTAATTGACAATACTCTATGGAGCTGGGAGTGAAAGTATTCAGCAATAATCCATTCATTGTAATTTGTAACTATTAAAACTGACGACAAATACATTTTTTAAAAGTTTGATTTAAATTTGTTGGTGTCATTGTGGTTTACCTATCCTTATATACGAAAACTATGGAGTTTTAACTTAAGGATTGATGTTTTTATCCTATGGCCTTTTTTACAAAATTCGGGATTTTCATAAAAACATCGATGTTTGGGTTCGATGTTCATCGATGTTTATAGGTCGATGTTTTCCACACATCGATGTTTTCGTTCGATGTTAACATTGATGGTCAACATCGATGTTTTTCCATCGATGCTCATCTCTGCATCCTTCCGTCTGTGTGGCTTTCGTGCGTTCTTGCTACAATGCTGTGGGTTGTTGCAGATCGTGGTGGTGTGGGGGGGAGACAAGCCTCCCCCGGCTGTGTCGCGGTGGCCCCCCCTCCCTCCATCCATTCCTCTGCATGTGCTCCACGAGGGCGTCAGAGCCCGGGCTCACCCACCGTTTCTCTCCCCCCACCCCCTCCTAGACACTCCGGCCATCCTCTCTCTCGATGAGGATGCTCTGCTCTCGACTGACGAGGTAGACTTCGCCTTCGAGGTCTGGAAAGCATTTCCTGAGAGGATTGTTGGCTACCCGGCCCGCTCACACTACTGGGACGATTCAAAGTTGGTATAAGTTTATTTATATTTTTAAGAATAATATTGAGATAATGTTTAATAATTGAGTGTTGCTTCTAAAATAAAGAAAAACTAGAGTAGAATCCCTCTTAGTTATTTTACTATGGAATCAGATATTAGCCAGGTAAAGATCTGTTTAATTAAAGCGACTTGCCTTAATACACATTTTCAATCATCTCAATGCTACAATAAATGCTAAAAAAAGAAAAAAAAAACACCTTGCAACAGATTAGTTTACTTAGGTTTTAAAGAAAGATACGTAAACGTTTCCCACTATGGAAAGTCTGGTCCTAAATTGCTTTATACCAGATAATTGGTACTTACGGCCTGAAGCAATCTTTTTTATTTAGGTTTGTGATGCGAAACGCGTCACAAAAAGTACAACAGATTGCTTCAAGCTATAAGTACCAATATTTGTAAACTTTTCCACCGCCCATTTTGCCAAAAAAATTACTGGTTAAAGCAATGATTGTTTAAAATAGACTATAGCAAATGAGTTTTTTTTATAAACAGGATGGATAAGTTTAAGGGGATTGTTTAAGAAGGTGTTTGTGTATACCATTGCACAAAGTTGTGTTGTGATTACAGTAGAACGTCAATAAACCAAATTAATTGGGACCGGACGCCAACCGGACTATCAAATTATTTGGATAATCAAAATAACCTAAAAAAGCAACCAGCATGCAATATTTAAGTGAAAACTTTATAAAATGATATATTTCCTCTTATACAGTAATGAGTCCAGGAGTGAGATCATTAAAACATTCTTATGATGGTTTTCAGTAAAAATATCAGACACTTGAACTGCATGACAGGCTTTTAAACTGTACTAGTAGTTTGTTTTTCAGTAGATAAGCCCTTAACTGTAACTTATAACGTAACTGAACTTACAGCAACTGTCAACCAAAGCACACACCACTCAGGGGGGGGGAGGACCACTCAGGGTTGCGGGATAGTTGCTATGTAGGAGGGTAGAACTGGCTGTTTCTGTTTGATCTTGAACACGTCCCTCCCCCCTTCTGTGACTACTACTCCTTGTTTCGCGCCATTCTTCATTAGTAAAGAGCATAGTGCTGGGGCAGACTATACAATGTTTTATTTCTTGCTAGATACAAATCTGGCTTATTGACAGTCTGGATATTTGACATCCGAATTATTAATGTCCTACTGTAAACAATGTCTACAGATCTTAGTAGAATTTTACACTTTTGTTGTTGTTGGTAAGTTAACATGAAGTTAATTAGCCAGAAAATATATAAAATGGTAAATCTAGATCTCTACATCTATAGTAAAGAAAGGTATGAACAGGAAAACAGGCGTGGGAAAGAAATACAGGTGTGTATCTCACACCATTTGAATGCACCAAATCTGTCTTTGAAATCAGCAGATCAATATAAAGTGGTAGGTGTATCAAGTCGAGGTAAATTAAAAAACTTAACATAAAAGATAGTTCCCCTTTACATTCTGTTTTATAACTAATTTTGCTTTTGGTTAGTTGATTCTGCATTTCATTTAATAAATTGATTGATTTTTTATTTTAATCTACAGAAAAATACCTTCTCTTTCAATAATTACTTTTCAGGGCTAATGGGTTATTGCACTACCTTTTAATATGAATGTCTTTGATGGTATCTCATGGTAAACAACATGTGTAGTGAGTAATTGAGTACATGATTGAGTAATGATGGTTTTCACAAGTGAGCAATCACATTGACTTGCAGTTGGTAATGAAATATTTATGAGACATTATGTGAAGTATGTCATTACAAAAACATTAGGCAGTTTTATATTGTTTGTATATTAGAATTACAACATTGAATTCCTTCTTGTTTTAATTCGTAGGGAAATAAACTATGAATTTATACAAGGGAGATATCATGGGGTATGTTTTTGCGGGTGATAGGCTGGGTATCTGGGAGTGGTTATGAGTGGATTCTGAGTTGAGAATAGTTAATAGCTTTTTGAAGATTTGAAACTGCACCCAGCTGCCATTGTTCAATGGGCTGCTAATTAATGATCCTATGAAATGAATCACCTGGTCTTTGTCTGCAACAAAGCCACACCTCAAATGATTAATCACTCTCTTGGAACTTAAAGCCTTAAGTCATATTCATCATAAAATACACATCAGTTAGCGTTGGTGTCTCAATAGCAAAATAATATATCAAAGTAACTCCCTTTCCTCTGTCAGCTACAAGTCATTTTTCAAATATACTAATTTTAATTATCTAATGATGTTTGCAGCGTCTTTTGCAGTCAGATGTAACATACTTGCAAAAATATATCCAATATCCAATTTTTATACCTCTAACTTCTATCCTCAAATTACTTGGCTGTTACTATGGACCGACAGCATGTGTGTGCCCATCCTTTTTGACTCACAACCAAGTCTGATTCATCTGAATTTTTCAACATCCAAACCGGCTATCCCCTACATTATTTTGGATGAACAATAATAGTGCACTGTATGCCAGAAACGCTAGAAAATCTTCCAACATTCGTTAAGTTAATCAAGCAAAATACCAGATATAATTTGTTTTAACGTTTTGGTTGCATTGCAGGGCAGCTGGGGTTACACCTCCAAGTGGACCAACGACTATTCCATAGTGCTGACGGGGGCGGCGTTCTACCACCGCTACTACAACCACTTGTACACCGAGTGGCTCAGCCCGTTGTTGCTCAAGACGGTCGAGCAGTCGCACAACTGTGAGGATATCCTCATAAACTTTCTAGTCAGCCATGTGACGCGGCGGCCCCCCATCAAGGTCACCCAGCGCAAGCAGTACAAGGAACAGCCTCCTGGAGTTGGGCCCAGGTCGACAAATATAAATCCTCCATGTTACATACAGTATATTGATATGTAATTAATTCCTCCAATCCGCTGACAATCATTTCCTTGTATAGCCTACACTGAACTTCCTTTACTTCCTGAACTTTGATCTTGAATGATTCAAATCCACTTTTCCTCAAAATCTTTTCTTGTTGCCTAAACCCTCCATTCTACTGATCCTAAATCCCTCCTATCTGCTAAATGTCAAACCTTCCACTGAAGCTCACCCTTTCCAATCTGCTAACCCTTTATCTCAAAGCGAAGTATCGTCTGCTGAAATTTCTGAAATATGACCTCTATTTTTGGTCTTTCGTCCTTAATGTTCTTTTAAACATTCTCTAATACCGCAGTTAGTTTTTTAAGAGTTAAGATTTCTAGGGATGGACGAGATTGGATTTTCAGTTCGAGACGAGACGAGACGAGAATTTTGAATTCTCAAAAAATTTCGAGACGAGATCGAGACGAGATTTTCCCTCTCATACATCACGAGAAATGTGCGTTCGGGATTTTAATCTGATTTTGTAACATGGTTAATCCTGATTAATGTGAAGGAATAAATATTTCTTTGTAAATTGCTGATTATGTTAATAAACTGAAGTTAAAAAAGTCACTTTCTTAACAAAAGGTCTAGGCCTATAAAGGTATGTACCCAATAAAAAGGTTGAGAAGATATAGGCTCACCATAAACCCTACCGACCTACGTTTAGTAAAACATAAAAAGAGAATCCTCTGTTACAGTTACTTACTTCACTTTTCACTATTAACCTACTTTAAAATATTTCCAAATAAGAGCTTTTCCTCACTCACAGATTTCTAGTAGGCATAGGCCTACTAACTTTGAATCACAAGCCTAGAGGCCGGGAGGCTAACAAGAAATAACTTAACTTTCAATTGGAGGATTTTAATTTTAAAACAATCTCTTCTTCTTTGTCTTTGTCCATAAGACAATCTTCAGCTCTCATTTTGTTTGCTATTTATTGTCATTTCATTTCACCAAACTATTCAAGTCCAGTATACATAACTTTCACAGCTTTCGAATTCATGTAATCCCCTCAATTTGTCGTCTGCTAGTGGTAAGGTTTTTATTTTGCTCCTAACTGAATAAAGGCAAGCATTAGTGTAGCCATGAAGCCTGTATGGTTCTGGTAAGACCATTGATTTTCTATGTATTTAACACAACCTATTCATTGCTGTTCAACAATTATTGTTAATAGGCCTATTCAGTTTTTTTAGTATCCAAACCTTGAAATAAAATCAACCATCAGCCGATTTTAAGCATTTATGGCTTAAAATAGCTGAACTCTGTTAAGTGTGTGAAAGTAAATTAAATTCTGTATTACGTGGGATATTTGAGGTTAGCCATTATTCAATCTGATTGGCTACCTTGTCATTCATCTGATTGTCACTACTATTCTTACTGCCAATGTCAAAACAGCTCTTTAATTGGTCAAAAATTATTTGAATCAGTTTTAAATAATCATCTTGAAGCAATTAAATGTCAAATAATGATTGTTTATTGTTTATAAAGTTTTCCCAATGTTCTAAAGATTTATCAAACAAATGAATTATTTTATAAATCAGAAGCTATGTTGACTCCGCCCACTACTGTTGATTGTCAGTACCACTAACAGTCCGTGCAGATGCAGCCCTAGAGCCGTCTCCAGTCCAGTTCAAATCTTGGAAGTCCAACCGTAGTTTAACCGTTTATGATGGCAATTTAGGTTTGAAGTTGTGATGAGGATAGGAAAATAAAACACTTCACATTGCTTCAAAATAATTTATTTTGCAGTATTAAATTCGTAGATTATTTATACCCGTTTTTATCGTTATTCACGAATTATTTCTCGTCTCGAAAAATCTCGATCAAAATAAAATCTCGTCTCGGTTAACGAGATTAAAAATTTCTCGAAAATTTCTCGTAATTTCGAGACCCGTCCATCCCTAAAGATTTCCTCATTTTTTGTTTTCTCTGTTTCCTTATGGTTGGCAATTTTGTTTTCAATTTAAATGTCCATTTACTTAAATGTGTCCTCTAGCTGAAGAAAGTCTTAACGGTTTTTATTTTTTATTTCATAAATTTCTTGTTTTAGTTACTCGCTCTCTTTCAAAAGTGCATTTCCTGCCTTAGCTGCAATAGATAGCGATGTTTCCATATCCATTTCATCACAAACATTTGTTATTTCTTCTTGTAAGTCTGTTACATCTAAGTTAGCATTTGAGTTGGTGTTTGAGGCGTTGAGGCTGTTTTCAGTATTTTTGAACCTTTACATATTAAAGTGTGAAATCTCTTTGAGATTTCGTCAAATTTGTCTTCACTTAAATCCATACATTTAAAATGAAACCAAAGATTACATGTGTCCCTACAGGCTACAGACCTCTGTGTTTTACATATTCACTTTTGATAACTGGGACATACATATTCCTTATTCTTAGGCATATTTGTATAAGGTAAAGGTCAGACAGTTATAGAAAAGCCACGTATATAAAATCAATGACCACATTGGGTTGGCCTTACTTCTTTCATAGTGGCAGGGCTACATGCAAACTAAGCCCGCTGGACTCTATGTGAATGACGTTGTTGCTGACACAGACTAAAATTTAAGAAAACTATCCAGTTGATTCACAGCGAAACCCTTGAACCCAAGGCGGGTGTCCGAGTTTTTAATCTAATATATCCTTAGTGCAGCTAATAGTGAATGAAATTACAAAAATATAATCGATCTTCTTTTGATGGTCATGCAGTGAAACCCCAAATCCAACTCCAGTTATTTAAAATTTCTCCACTTGACATGTGCATGATGTAGGTTAAAAGTGAGTAACAAAAAATTATATTATTTAGTATGATTTTTTGGACTATTGTATCGTGTCTTAACTTCCAGTATAATAATTTGGCATTAGATTTGTCAGTTTACTCACTCTTAAAAATACTTGATCATAGGAAACACCAGGCTTATTTAAACTTAAAAATCTCAAGCTAAACATGTAAACCAAAGCACACACTAACAGCAGACGACCAAGTTAATTTTAAATCATCCACCAACAATAAACAAAAGCAATTTGGTATGGCCAAGGTGGATGCACTCATAGGGGATAGATGTCAACTTAATTTAAATTTTTTCAAAAGTTTGTACCCTAATTTAAATAGTGATTATGCAGAAGAATATCCAAAGAGTTGTCATCAAAATGTTACATAAATTGTTTTTATTTGTTTTCATTATACTTATGTTTTCTTGAAAACATTCGTTGTGTTCTGGACAACCCTCGGATATGACTGAATCAGTGAAAGTATGTACTATTGTTAGTGTCTACTATTGAGCATAGAAAATTTGCTTGTGAACTTCTTTATCCTGTGTTCAATTAGTAAACCTGGCTTAATAATTTAATTTTACCACTTCTAACGCTTTTTCTCTTCCTTGAGAAAAGTCCTCAGCGGACTAAAATATTGGAAGTAACTGTCCCTCCATTCTTAAAAGTGGCTGCAATTGACAGTTAAAACTGTGGACTAGATTCTAATCAGATTTACAATGGATAAGATTTGGTAATCAATAAAAAGTCAGAAAACCGGATGAAAAAGTAGGCTCAGGTCTGATATTTTATAAAATTAGCAAATTGTAATCGTACCAAACCTAAAAAATTCTCAACACCTTGTGATTTTCAATTTCAGTTGAAATTAATTATCAATTTTGAACGTATGCCACAGGTCGCCGTGGAATGACCCTGACCACGTTCATCCAGCGGCAGACATGTCTCAACACGTTTGCGGCCGTGTTCGGCTACATGCCGCTGATCCGGTCCAACATGCGGCTCGACCCGGTGCTGTTCAAGGACCCGGTCTCCAACCTGCGCAAGAAGTACCGCAAGATAGAACTCGTCGGCAGCTAGTATTGGGCAGCGGCCGCGCTTGCCTACTGAACACATCACACCACTCGTCATTTCCTTCCATTAATCCATCTATACTTTAAAACTCATAATTGATTACCATTAGGTTATTTTTCAGCTGAGACTGAATAATGGTGGTTTATTATACATGAGAATATGCTTTAACGTTCACCAAATGAACCACATGGGGCACATGGTACATGGGAACAATATGTGGTTACCTCCAGTTTAATAATGAAACTTGTCCCTACCTAAAAGAAACCAGTTAATATTTTTTCCATTGTTTTTTTTCATCGCCTTTCTTAAGGATTGGTCTATTTTAAGCAATTTTAATTCAAACAGTAACGGCATTGATGTGCCGTGATACAAACATGACTGTGATGTTCTGAAAGGCAGATAGATGTCCCAAAAATCAAAGAAAATTGACTGGGTACTTCAGCTTTACTGAGAGAAGATTATTAATTTATCAAAAATGACACATTAGACACTATTACTTGAACTGTGAAGCTAACTATGACGTATTTGAACAGAATAATTTAAAATTAAATTTCAATGTTTTTAGTAAAATTAGACAAAGTGCTACAATTCCAGCCAGAAGAATTATATTTCAACTTTTATAGACTTAAATTTTTTAATATCTAAATTTACATTTACCAATCACCAAGGAAAATCCATGATATGTCTTATCTAGTACACGTGGTTGTAGTTCAGGCTACAAGTTTGATATTTGCCTCACATAGGTCAAATCCAATGGATGATTTTGCAATTTAAAGTCATTTTGAAGTCTTTATTTTATTGGTTAGTAATATTTTTCATAAATAGTGTCGCTTTCAATTTTTAAATGCCAGTCTCTAATTGCACCATATATGTTAAAAATTTAGTTTTTTAGATAATCAATTCTCAGAGTTTGCTTCAAGTTCAAAAGCTGCTGAAATGGTGATCAGAACGTCTTTAATTGAATTTACTATGATCTCAAAATAAAACAAACACAAAATTTACTCCTATATTTAGTAAAAACTTACTTATATTTAGTAAAAATATATTTTAATGTTGAAACATTCAAAATTTTAAAATAGGTTTTTCAGGCTATGTGATGAAGGCAGAAGCAATAGATCTTTTTAAATGCAATTTGCATCAGAACTGTGCTAAATAAATTTGATTAGTGACCATAGCTTAATTAATGCTAGTTTTTTTTTACTAAAAAAACTTTATTTCTTGAGGGGTGGAAGTAATTACTATTAAATTTTGATTTTAAAATCTTTTATTACTTATTATTTGACTTTCTTTAAATTACATTAACATATTTCATCAACTGAATTACAGGTATGGCTTTATTTTTTTTTGTCATAATAGTTTAGCTTAACAGTACATGTAATCTCATTGTGTTTAAATTGATAACTCAACAAATTAGTTTTAACAGCCCTTTAAGTTACCGTGAGGATATTTTTAGCGTGCCATTTTTACTATTGTTATGATGACACTTTGTTTTACATTTTTTAATTATAGTTAAGTTTAATGCTAACAATTTAAGATTGTTAAGGTGCTGTTTGAGAAACAAAGATATTCAATATGAAAATGCCATGAATGTAAAAACAACTTGTTATGTTAGGTATTCTATTTTATTTTTAAATCTAAAGCCTGTGTCAACAGACCTGGAGCTCAAGGTCAAGCTGTATAAATGAATTTAACATCCAAATAACAGCAAGACTCAGCTGACTTACACTTGACCTTGACTAGTTCTATTGACGCCGACTTTGATACAAAGAAACATTATATTCGAAAAAATTAATAATAATACTTGTATGGCTTTTAGTTGAGGGGGATCAGCAATTAACTGATAGTTCTCCTCATCTGAAATGCCTGAAGTTTTTGTTTTCTATGGGGGTGGACCAACGGTTTAACGTGACTTTCGAACCACGGAGGAAAAAAGTTCATTTTACAATATTAAGCAAATTAGAATTTGGCAGTTGATAATAACATGCACAATGATATTCTTTGTATTTGATTACTTAGGTTTTAAAATTTTATAAAACTGTACATTTAAAAATCAGTTCTTGTTATCTTTATAACCCGTAATAATGATTTTAATTTTGTTATGTGAATAGTGAGGTTACATTTAATAATTTTTATAACATCTTATAAGTTTTTTATACTAAAACTGAATTTTATTTTGTAGCAATATTCTTTTAACCTAGGTGCTTTCTCGTACTACTTGATTTAGTCACTCTCATTTATTCCTATTTTGTGTTACTATTTTTTCTAATGCTACTTTGTAAGTTGTATATTTTTTGTTTATTTAGTTTATTTGTAGGTAAGTTTTAATTTTTCTCTTAAAGCAGTTTTGCTGATTAATTGTTTAATTAATAATTCATGAAACTAATAATTCTGTCTCAATTTAACCAACTTAGAATGTTTGCCAATTTGTATTTAAAATAAGTTTGACAGAAATTTTGTACAAAACTTAAGCTAACCATTAATTATTTCTTAAGTTGATCAAATTCATAATATTATTTATATTTACTGTAAAAAAACCTCCACCATGAAGTTAGTGTGAATGTTTGAGCATACTGTAGATAAAACTTAAAATTGTTGAACATTTTATATTCTTGTTTTTTTATTTTTTTATTTAATCATTTAACTGTTTTGAAAAAAATTTGTTGATGTTTTTTATATTTTTCTTGTGCCTATAAGTGTTAAATACAAGAATTATTGTTTAGCGGGTTATGAATGGGAACTGTTTATCTCCTAAAATGCCAAAATTTACTGTTTTTCTTATTTCCCCCCAAGTTTTGGGTATAGGAAATTAAAGTCCTGTCCCCAACAAACAATATGTTACTTATTTTTTATTTTCTTTCTTTTCTTGCATTCATTCAATGTAATAATTTCTCAAATTGTTGGTCCTTTTAAACAGTGATGATTTCACTCTGTCATTTAATCTAAGTGTCATTATTTTTTTTCCATCGCCAGTTGTAAGTGTATACAATGTTTTCATTATTTATATCATATTTGCATATGTGATTCAAACACTTTCATGTTAAAATAGTTTAATTATTTTTGTTTTTAATTTGAATTTGGACTAACAGTCGACTTTTACTATCAACCTTGATAACTCAAAATATTCAATATCTCGATGGTCGAAAAATAAACCATAAATAACTGAAATAACTTTTATGTTTACAATTCACCTCTATAAGACAAAGAGAAAAAAAAATACCTATATAAATTAAAATTCATATCGGAAGTTGAATTTGAATTTGTCCTCTACCTACTCAAGTCAAATCCTTTATTTAATATCTCTATATTTCGAAGTTTTCTCTATGAACCTCTGAAAGTCAAAACCCCATCGCAACGAGTGGGTGACATTCAATACAGCGTTTGTCCGCTATAACAATAATGAACTGTATAAGTTGAATATAACAACATTACCTCTCTAAATCAAACTATCCCTAAGTTAAACTACAGGTACCTCAAAAAAAAAAAAAAAAAAAAACCATAGTCCCATAAGTTTCATGTTAGAAAAGTCGACTGTAGTATGTTCAAATTTACATGAAGAAAAAAGAAGCAACTAAAAAAACTTTTACAGCAATTTTTTATAAAAAATGGCAAACATTACTTTTTAATGGACTCTGTTTACAATTTTACATCCACACCATTCTGAATGTCATTAAGCTATTTTATTATGGTTCAAACAAATGGAAGTTTAACAACTTTATTTTACAGCAACAGATTAAATAAAAGCGTTCAGAAAATATATGATTGTATGAATGATAGTTAGTAGTTATATTATTTTTAGGTGACACTATTAATTTATGTATAATGTAATGAGGATGTAAATGGGAATCTGATCCATTGTGCAGTTGGCTTACTACTCGGTTTTTAAAATGAAGACGATCCAACTCAACATTAAGTAAAAAACCAACTAATCTGTGGCTTAATCCCATTCAATCATCCATGTAATTGTGAGTGGTGTTTCAACTTTTTTTGTAAATCCCTGAAGAATGTAAATGCTCTAGTATTGAGAGAATTCGTCAAGTAAAATAAATCGCATAAGGTTTGATCTAACTGCCGTCCAACTTAGTAAATAAAAGTAGAAATAAAATTAAGAAAAATAAAAAAGGAAAAAGGAAATTCTAATAATTTATAAGTAACAGTTCAAATTTAACAAATTCTTAGAGAACAGAAAATAAATTAGTGGACTTTGTTTCTGGGAATCAGAATATTTATTGAGTCAATTTTATTTGTATTTGTTGAGACAAATTTGATTAAGATCGATTGATATGAGTGCTGGAAGCCAATCGTACAATGTTTTTACGTAAAACTTTTCGGGTTTTAACTGACACAACTTTCAACATGCTCCAAAAAACATGCTAAGCATGTTCCAACTGCAAAAAGTTAAAGCAAAAAGAAAATCCCTATAGTTTATAAACCATATACAAAGAAAACAATCCCCTGGGCTTTCTGTGACTAGCGAAACAAAGTAATGTAAAAGAAATTTGTTAACTGACTTTCTTATTTTCACAGTTTTAGACATGCTAAATAAAAAAGCTTGTGATATTTAACTGAGT
Source organism: Neoaliturus tenellus (assembly GCA_030545055.2). Classification (NCBI taxonomy): domain Eukaryota; kingdom Metazoa; phylum Arthropoda; class Insecta; order Hemiptera; family Cicadellidae; genus Neoaliturus; species Neoaliturus tenellus. The sequence goes on along the minus strand of CM061533.1, from coordinate 183,244,253 downwards.
TCATCTTGAAATTAAGTAAACAGCGTACTTAAAAACCCTTAAGAAGACAACTCCTTATAATCTTGCATTATAATACAGTTGGCCATTGGAATTAATTGAAAAATTGATTCATCACTCATGACATGTTTTCAAACTAGGAAAAAATCGTTACTTGACACATTTGTTCTGTCACCCAGACTGATTGTTCAGCCTTGCAAAACTAGTCAAGCATATCCTAGGCTAGGCACACAGATTTGCAAAGCCTAATACGATAGCTCAATCGTTATTTTATACTATAGGAACAAACTTTTTTATGTTTTTATATTGTATAGATTAGAAGTAATTGTACTAAATATTTATATTAATTCATGCCATTGATAAGCATTTAAGTACTGAGATACACATTAATATATATTATTTTGTAATATATTATGACATGTACATAGTGTAATTAAATAAATATACTCATTACAATGTAGAAAAATGTTAATACAATCGTTTTTTATAATTTGTGTTTTTCTTGCCACCTTGATGTTGGATGCATATTTTGCAAACCATCGAAAACCTCAAATTTGAGAACATAAATAAAAATGTCATATGCATCTGAAAGACTAATGACTAAATGCCATGGGTGTCTTTAAAGTCCGTACCCCCCTGTTATACAGTGGCACGGTTGTGTCACGTCGCCAAGTCCCACTCAACCAAACTGACGACGCGAGCCTATATAGACATGAAGCAGAATACGGTCAATTTTCACTTCTCAAAAAGGTACAAATAGGCCGAAAATAATCCGGTTTTCGTTTTCCATCCGTTTAACTGGGTCAATAAGCGCTGAAAACCACCAAACTTACTTCTAAAACCCTAAGCAAAGTAAAATAGATCCATCCAAAAGTAGCCAAAAAAAGTTAGAAATGAGGTTTTCTACGCACAACAAACCTTTTAGTTTTTTTAACAAGGCTGCTGCTTTTTTCACTGATGGAAATCATACAAAACTTTGCAGGAATCTTCATATACATGTATATAGTATGCGAAATCTTTGTGAACAAAGATCAAGTTCATTCGCATTAAACATAACAAAATACATTAAATATGAGTTTTATAAAACAACTTTGTTTACGTTTCTTAATTTTTAAAAGTAAAGCAGCATACATTCAAAATTACAAAAATACATCCAACTTCTCTAAATCTGTTTTTTTTTTTTTTTTTTTTTTTTTACAATACATGTTTGAGTTGCTAATTGTTTAATATCAGCCCTCTTGAGCCTTAAAAATTCAAATAAAAGCATTCATCAAATTATCTGAGGCAATCGAGAAATTAATGAATTCAGAACTCAAACAGAAACATTACATAAAAGGCAAATTGATATTCTGAGAGTGAATGATGATGACCAAAACAATCAGATTATTAAATGAGTGAGCTGTTATTAACATTTAATACATCTATAGTCGCGGCCACGAAATTAGGCGGGTGAATGATTTTGCAACGTTGCCAAATTTCCAGTGGTTATTAATTTAATCATATGTTTTATATTTGTCAATGTTTTTATCCGTTTTATTCGATGATACTTATTTTGATCATTTTTAAAGAATGTACATTCAACATACGGTCTAGGCAACGCTGGATGATCAGTGTTGCCAGTTTTAGTTTATGCATCAACATACGCAATTTTCGACAATCTCTTTCATCTTTTGGTTCAATGTGACAACATCGCGTTTTCAGTCACCCGCCTGATTTCGTGGCCACTACTGTAGTCTCTAAGTAAAAAGAGGATAAAGTGCAAAAGGACAAACAATACTTTTTCAACTATTTATTGCAAAATAAATTACATATGGTAAATAAGCTTTACACGTAACTTAAGAGAGGTAACTAACTTTACACTTATCACATAATTTTAAAATATACACACAACTCTTCAAACAATTGTTAAAAGGAAGTGTTGGGTTATTTAAAAGCATCATTATATATAGTTATTTTTATCGAAGTACAGTACAACAATCTGTTATCATTCAATAATTTTGAACTTAGCATGTGTGTATACATCAGGTGGAGGCAAGATTTTCTACGACCCGTAAGCTTTTGTATTCTAAACTCCACTCAGCCATGTACGCTGGAATAAGGCAACCAATGAAATAAATTTTGATTATTCGAATCCAACTAAAAAAAATTATAAATAATGATCAAGGTAATCTATTTAAAATAAAATGCTGACTGGTTTAAATTGGAGTGCGGTGACCAATTAGAACAAATCCATAAATAAAGAAAAACCTGATGAACATATTTGAGGTTGTAAGCAAAAAGGGGCTTAAATTGGTTGTACTAAAAAATTCACTTTGCTGTCATGAGGTCCCCTTTTGCTTTATCTGTCTCACATGTAGTAATTTATCAACTAGATAGAGCAGTGACATAAAAAACACCAGAGGCTACAAGCAAAAAATTTTAATTGTTCTCGATATTTTATAAATTTCATACGTAGTTATGTTATTCAAAGCTATAAACCTTTTGTAAGCTCAGATCTAGCTGGATTCAATATATTTTCAAGCATAAATTTATTTGAAGATATCTCTTTGTCTTACAATATTGGTGCAATTAGAAATCTAATAAATATCCTTTTTGGCTTTAGATTAAGTCGACTTTCAGATTACCAAAGTTCAGATTATCGGGACCCTACTGAAATAAAAATTGTAAGATAAAAGAGAGTTCATAAAATAACTCAAAACCCTTATTCATAAATAGTTAACCCTAATTAATTGATTATCACATTTTCCCTGCATTGCAAATTAAATTGTTTAAGCCACTTGACTCAAGAGGCTTTAACTTGACTACAAGCAGTCAAGCTATTTAAGTATTCTGAAATAAATGAAAGAAGTTCATGTATATTTATAATCTTTGTAGATGAGTATATCATCGCTTAAGAAACAACACCGCCTAAGTGACAAGATGCAAACTTTTCAGGAGAGCCAAAAACCTTGCAAGGGATATATACAGTGTTGGGAGAGTGTAATATAATTCCACCTATCTTCAATAAACACTTTAAGTTATTAATTTGACTCTTAAAATGTTTGTTTTATAACCAAGACAATGACTAACACTATCTATGATCTTTTGAAAATTAATGTAAAAAAATCAAAACAGTAAATAAGTTTCACTTTATTCAGAAAGACATCCGTCTCTTGTCGACTATCATGCTAAAAATTGTGGACATTGGTGGGGTTTTTTTTTAGTCAGTGAGATAGGCGGTGTTAGAAGAAATATGATAGAAGCGAATTTTGTTGGATTTTTACTAAACTACGTCACAAGGATGTGTTTCCATAGAGATACAAAAATCTCAATTTTTCCTAAAGCGTCACTAAGGCGGTGTTGTTCCTTAAGCGATGATATTTTGTTCTGTAATACGAGTAAGGTATATTATTTTGTATGTATACATACGGATCTAAAAAACGGCTAGAACGATTTTCTTTAAACTTTGCAAATAACTTAGTTCTGGGATAAAAATAATATTTATTTACGTATCTATGCTATGAAAAATATCATCAAATTACAATTTTGAATTTAAATTTTAAAATTGGTCCTATGGAGTTTAAAATCAAAACAAAAGAGTTGCTGAAAACAGCTGACTCAACTGTCAAAGCAGAACCACATGCTCAAGTATAAACATGTGGTTTGTTTCATTGGAGCTTATTTTACTAAATTACTGAATGATACTATAGTAAAAAATAGTTTATTTAAATAGTACTTTATATAATGAAAATACTCTTTAGTTAAAAAAGAAAAATAAAACAATATAACAACTAAGAAATTCGTAAAATTGTTATTAAATGCAAAACAAGAATTAGCAACAATGATGAAATCAGCTGTTAACCGTAGACATAAAATCCACATATTACAGTTTCAACAAACTCATATCAACCAGAGAGCAGCAACGTTAGGCCTACATCAACGATCACATAAGACCAATAGATGGAGCACGTCAGTTGCGAGCTGAAGCTTGAATATTTCACTGGCCTATGAGAAGATGGCGGCTGCCGGCTGTGACTCGCCGTAGTGGCGAGCGCCAAAACTGTGTTAGAGTATTTATTTTTACTGTTAATTCAGAACGGACAACATATTACAATCCGTCTCAATTGACTGATAAATTTGATACTAAATTTTAAATAATTAGGACAACATCATAATTGTTTAAGCAAACAAGAATAAGCAGTGGCCACAACATTTAAAGCCTCTATATCTACCCAGGGTTAACTATTATTATTGTTATTATTTATGGTTTTTATATGGAAATAAGGTACGAAATCGTGAAAAATGTGATTAAATATTGATGGTGTTTTAAGTAATTAAAAAACAAAAAAATAAATAAAGCAAAAAGTGTAGTAATTAATACATAAGAAATACCTTCCACAATAAAGGCACCATCTAATAAAAACAATGGTTTTTACAAGGTAAAATCTCTCAGCTTGTATTACAGGATTTTTAATATATGTTCATTAAGTAAGTTCAGTATTAAAATAAGTTTCAAAATAAATCATCGCATTCCTTTTATGTTTGTATTTTAATTATACTTAGTACAATCATTAAAAACTTCGCTAGAGTAATTTAATGCTAACAAAAAATTTTAATACCATATACTCTAAGGCTGTTTTGATATAAAAGATCAAAATAGGCATATGAACATTCTCTATAATGGAAGTAATTACTTCAGTGAAATTGCTTTATTATATGAGTTTAAGTATAATATAAAAAAAATTCAAATCCAAGTAGGCCTATTTTTGACATTTTGGGTATACAGTATTATAAGTTTAAAGCTTCCTTCTTAAAAAAATTATTTATACTCGTGTTGAGTGCAATCTGTTATGATACTATAACATAAACAGTAAAATCTAATAATATTAAATAATTATGCATAAAAATGTCAAATTAAAACCACAGTTGTGTATCAGAGGTGGGGATGAATGCAGTCTGCCGGCACGACACGGCGGTCGCGGTGTGGCAAAAAAGCCTCTTGTATAGATTAATTTTCCAACCGAACCACAGAAGCTAATTTTTTCAAAAAATATGTTTCAGAAAATTTCACTCTTTGCCTACAAACTCCACCGTTTTAAAACTTACCTGACCAAAAAATAAAAAAGAGTAGTAGCCGACCAACTTTTTTATGTTACATTTAAAACCTCATTTAGAAGTATAAATTTTATTGTAATATTAAAAAAAGCATTAATTTTCAAATAGAACTATAAGTGTCCAAGACTTATTGACTTCATTTATAAAAATTTCTAAACTTAAATTATATTCTAAATTGGATAAATTTCGAGTTATTTGCAAGCGAAACATTAAATTTTTTGCACTAAACTCAGCAAATTTAGCATCTGTTGACTAAGAGAAGATGGCCGACCGTGCTTCACTCATTGTAATGCTAGTTAGATAGCATTACAATGCTATCTAACTAGCAAGACGTTAAACCCATGCCAACCAATGTAGGCATGCTCCATTTGGTCTTGTGTGATCGTTGGCCTAATTAAAATATTCTGAAAGGCAAGTTAGCAAAGTGAACGAGCTCGTCGGGGAGGTGAGTGAGCAGACAAAACAAATTTGTCTTGAAAGAAAAAAAAAACCTTTGGGCCTTGGCATTTTAGTGTTGAGTCTGTGACTGATATACTATGACTACAAAGAATTTTTTAAGTTTACCGAGCAAAGGCTTGGCCCCAGGTACTTTTATTAAAATCAGCTAAGCTATTGAAAGTACATACAACCATTTCAACACATTATTTTGAGCTAAATATTGCTATACAACAAGCAACCACGATTGAAAGAAATGCCTCCTTAAAAGGCGATTTGACACTTGAACTGTAGGCTAATAGTTCCATGATTTTAAAGGAAAATATTAAATAATCATTTTAATACATGCTGAAATTATTTAACAAAGAGAAAACATCCTATAGCTTACAAAAATATAAGAAAATGATGGGGCGATTAATACTCACCCTTCAGTATAGAAAATATACTAAAGAGGAGTTCTTCCTCATAGTTACCTTAAAATACGCACCATAGAGTGCATCAGTGTTTCAAGAAAGTAAACAATACTGTTTTCCTAGAGTAACAGAATGAAATCATCACTGATAATAGTCAACCCTTCTAGTGCTATTTCTGATTAATGTATTTCTTCTGGGTGAAATAACAAACATCTCATAATTATTCTTATCAAATTTATATTTACAATGGCTAGCAACTAAACAGCTGATATGTCAGGGACAGAGATTTTTTATGGTTCCAGTAACAGTAAACCGTATAAAAAAAGTGCATGAACAGTTTATGCTGAGCAAAGCTTGGTCCAAGGGTTTCTTAAAATTGAACATAAAATCTTCTGGTAAGAGAACAATGGATGTGTCTTGGTGAACTAGAAAGTTTCTTGGGGGGTTCTTGGGGGTATCTTATAGGAAGTTATAAAAAATGGTTTAAAAAATCAGTACAGTAAAGATTAAATGGGTATGATTTATACTCATTTACTCAACACAATTAATAAAAACTAGAAAAAACAACACGTATAATTTATTTAAAAAAGTAAATAATATGGGTTAAATCATGCTATACAAACATCTGATAGCAATTCTTATCCTTAATTTGTATACTTAAAAGATAATGGTAAAACTGCAGTGTGCATATCCCTTTTATTTTTAAAGCTTTAAACACAACCTGCAGAAACTAAAGCCTTACAAAACATTTATAACAGTCAATACAAAAATCTCGATCATTACGTTTTTATCACTAAGAAAATTGAAATAAAAAGCATATTAAATATACCAAATGAACCATGCAATAAATAAGCGTGTCATGTAAATGTTATGTATAAAAGTACAAAAATAAAATGTATAAAACGTGTGACTAGATCTAAGGCTTGCGAGGCGCAGGGGTGGTGGTGGAGGGGGTAGTAGCATCTTGCATGATAGCACTGGACATGCTGACGACAACGTAAAGACAACAGAGGATCAGCGGTCCGATGATGGCCCCCTCCATCCCCATACAGAACAACCCTCCGGCCACAGACAGACCTGTCAGGTACGGGTGACCCCTGCAGCAACATCAACAATAACATCAGTCAAGAGTCAACATCACTCTGCGGTCTGATGATGGCCCCCTCCATCCCCATACAGAACAACCCTCCGGCCACCGACAGGCCTGTCAGGTACGGGTGACCCCTGCAGCAACATCAACAATAACATCAGTCAAGAGAAGCTCTGCGGTCTGATGATAAAAATGATAACATAAAATGATTGGTATAGGAAAATAACTTTTAATTGGTACTTATTGGAACTAAACCTTAAAAATTTATAAACAAATAACTGAATTTATAATAACTAAACAGACAAAATGAGGTGTACGAAAGAAAAACATTGTTCAAAATAGTTTCTATAGAAACGACAAAAGTAAATTTTTTATGTTTCATTTTTTAAGATTGATTTTTAATGAATATAAGAAAAATAAAATGAGATAAACAGAAAGAAGATCAATGAAAAATAATAGAAAAAAGGAAAGGATAGCTTTTTAAGGTAAGAAGTTTCAACTCAATTTTCCCTCCTAAAATATCCTGAAACAACCTTTAGGTTAAGAGTCATATTATGACTACAATTAAAAGAAAATAACCATTTTATCTACAAATATAATCATACATTTTACAAAATGAAATGTATTATTATTACTGGATTCGGAATTTAATACAGAACCCGAAAATAATAATTTTATAGGACTTCAACCACTGTGGTGTGGCCCACGAAGGTGTAAACAAAGTCCACGTTTATGTAACGAATCCAGTCTCAAAATGATTTATCACTCATACATCCATTCCCATATTGCTTTTGGGGTTTGTCTCTATGGTTCAACAAAGCACGAAAACCTTGTCAAAATTTTGAAACAACAAAAAAGGCAATCAGAATTATTAAAAATCTTCACCCTGAAGAATCAGCAAGAAAATATTTCAAGTCTTTAAATATTTTAACAGTTTATGGTCAGTACATTTTTGATGTTATTATGATATATAAAGATACTTATTTCTTAAATACTTCAAAACAGCCCAATGTAACACATCTGTACAATACTAGGTATAAAGGTGAAATCATACCTACTAAACATAGACTTCAATTATTTATAAAATAAACGGTATCAGATAACTGACACATACTTTCTCCCAACAATATAAGAAATATTTTAAAAGCTTTAAACATTAATGTCTAGATGACTCTGTCGGATAGCTACCAGCTGAGCAGCGCGAGCTTGACCCTACACGCATATCTGACTTTTAACAACGTACTGCGTTTACCGCCAAATGAAAAATTGTATTTTCTCCTCAACCACTTGACGTAGAGCAATAATTTAAAATACTGGATTATTAAGTTTTTTGAGCTTGATTTAATGGTGATAAGTAAAATTTATTTCGAGACAACAGCTATTTTTAAAATCCAAAAAATTGATTTTTTAAACACTTTTTACTCCATAACTTTTGAACGCGCATTTTCTCGGAGATGCGGGTGGTGTCATTTTATCCACCATTTTAAGCTTAATAAACCACAAAATTTTAATCAAAATCGTTAGAGCCGTTTTTGAGAAATTTTGATTTTTGACGTTTTTTGAGGGTTTTTGGGGGTAAAATTCCCTTAAAAATCAAAAATTCAAAAAAATGAAAAAAACGCCTGGAATTATCGTGGATTTGGACCTATATACCAAATTTCATTAAAATCGGACCATTAGGGCATTCTCTAGCTCTGTTTACATCCTGACACACACACACACACACACACACACACACAGACACACAGACATCACTCCGAAAACCACTTTTTTGGACTCAGGGGGAACCAAAATGGATAAATCCACCAACAACTCAAATTCGAAAATTTTGACGAAAACAATACTTTCTCCATATACTATGGTATAGGGGGAGAAAGTAAAAAACCTTCATATGCTGGAAATAAATTATTTAAAGTGCTGCCTAAGGAAATTAAGAATGAGGAATTTTTACCTAAATTTAAAAGAAAATTGAAGAGCTATTTGGTTGATAAAGCTTGTATTCCATTGATGAGTATTTTCAATTGTAAATATATATTTATATTTGTTAGGGAATTGTAGAAGTTGTTAATAATTTATGTTAAGTTGTTATGATTCTGATCACGACACTATTCAATGTATATCATATATTATATGAATAAAGATGATTTTGACTTTGACTTATACAGTGGAAGTCCTTTAGTCTGGCCTCGGATGGTTCGGCCACCAGATAATCTGGCCGTGGTCTTCCGGAAATGAAACATTCGGTCGCAAAAATTTCTCACCGCTGAGATAGATTTGGGTCAACTGGTTTTAATGTACAATCACTATACTTAAAATATTTAAATTCAACTGACAATTCAGTTCCAGACATTTTCTGGAATATTGTATACTGTACTCTGACAAAGTATTTGATCGTGATCTTTATTAGCAGCGTTTTTTTGCGGCCTGATCGTCAAGGTTACACTAAAGTGAGCAGCAAGCACATAGATTTTGTTACTATTCTGGTCTCATTTCTATTTTAAGGCAAAATATTTGCTTGCCATTCATCCACTTAACGCCGTTCGATCGCTAGCTACAAGCAAAGAAATAAATAAAATCTTTGTTCGATGTCCTATCGTCATTTCGGCTCTGATTCAAAGTCTTAGTAAATTGTGACTTAAGTTTAAAGTTAATAACAAAACATTCATGAGGTAATTTGTTATTCTTTGTAGTTAAATCAATATTAATTCATGTTTAGAACACACATCAATAGTCTCTGTTTACAGTAAATTTTTTATAAAAACGCCGTTTAATCCAGTCATTTTGAAGTCCGGCCGGGGGTCTGGACCCAACGTAGCCGGATTTGGAGCATCTACTGTATGTAGAATCAATGAACTAAAAAAAAGAGAAGTGTAGCAAGTAAATGATACAACAACATTTAGCTTTTATGATTCTTTTACACTATTGACTATGAGATCTCTGAATTACCATTTAGTAAGCTTGACTAGATTCGTTTTTATAGCCATGAGCATAATTTCAGCGGTTTTATTGGGGGTGAGGGGGAGGGGCAAGATTTTATTATAGATATATTTTGGCTGCAATGGAATGTCCTCCCCTTTACTATTATGCTTTAGCAAATGCACCCAAAAACAAACTCAATTCAAGTCATAACTTTTATTTTGTAATCATTTTTATTGTAAAATTTGAATCTATAAAATTGTTCTAAATTATTGTGGGGTGACTGCTCCCCTTGCAACCCCCAAATGACGGCTATGATTATAGTTAAAATATTTAATTCGTTAACTCACTCATTAATTTCTGTGTAGATGGTGGCGTCCACGAACAGTGTCGGGAGGAACTGGCAGATGGCGAGTGTGATAGCATGAAACTTCTTACCCTGAGCAAGCCACAAGTCCAGGACTGCAGGCAGGCAGGCCCAGTACGTGCCTAACGCAGGCACCACTGCCAACATGGCGGCCAGCACTGCAAAAATAACACATGAATTATTAATTTAATTATTTTAGAATTATTAAGTATTTTAATTTTTTATTGGACTGTACATAAATTAAGCATTTCCCTATTCATGGTAATATAACCCCATTAGTAAATAGGGTTAACTTTGCTAATACATCTGCTGGCCAAGTTCGGTTTCGTAATAAAACAATAACGTTTTACAGAATGATTACCAAGCATTAAAGGATCAAATCAATTTGTCATTGACTTGGAACAAATTTTGTATCTTAAGTTGATCACCCTGTGTATGTGTGTATATATCTACGTATGTATACAAACGAATGGTGTTTTTGGCTTACGAACGAATGGTCTAGGGACCTCAAAACAAAAAAGTATCAAGGTCCCACGCTTAGGTCTTACCGTGACCACTACCATGACAGCGTATTCCCTGCAGGGAAATTCCCTAAAACCAACGTCAGTTTTAAAGCTAAAATCAGTTTTAAAGCTTTCTTTCAGCCAGGCAGCAAAGTCCAAAGGTAGTCTGGCGTTTAAAACAAAGCCAGTCAAGGCTAACTATGGCATTAAAATGGGCTTTTATTACAAAAAAGTACAACCACAGAAACAAATGTGATAACCGAGTGGTGTAAGGATTGAAATGAAATGAAATGAAATGAAATCTTTATTTGTCATTCAAGTTTACATTGCCTGTGATATTTCACAAATAAACATATGACACGTCATTATCTTAATATACATTTTGTTATAAGTTACCTAAATAAAACAATAATAAAATCAATATAATTTAATCAAATAATCTCATACCTTTTCCTGCTTAGTAAAACAAAAGTCATAATTTATATATCAATTTCTTAAATATTCATCTATGGAGTACGGACACATTAATTCTAAAAACTCCTTCAATTTATTTTTAAAAATGTTAATTGATTTTGCTGATTTAATTGAAACAACAACAATGACAACGGTTGGGAGCAAAATGAATTATTTACTTACAAACGACAAAAACTAATCTAACACCTTAAAACTGACACAAAAATATTATGAAAATATCTTCGAAAATACACTTATTGAGTTTACAAGGGATTAAAACCTAATTTGGAATATAATCAGACTTTAGAATTTTACTAAGGATGTGTCGGTATTTAAGTCGTTCTCGGTCCCACCGGCTCTTGGCAAAAGTACCAGTACCGAGAACCGATGTCAAATTGAGAACCAATGTTAATTGAAACTTTAAAATAAAATATAAAACCATTAAATAACTAACAAATGTTCCAAAAGAAAACAAAATAATAAAAAAAAAATATAAACCAAAACATAAAATATTTTAGGGAAGGTCGGGTCCTGAAATTTCGAGACGTATCCAGACATATCCGGGAACTACTGAACAATAGAGATGTTTACGTCCGGCGGCCGGCGATCTCGCTAACGAGGAAAACGCGACACAAAAATATGGCACATTCCCATTCCGGAGACGATCTGTTGTTCAGGAGAGAGACGATCATTTGTTCAGCTTATTTATTGTTTGACAAGGCATTAATTTATTCAAGAGGGGTGTTTTTTGCTCCTAGTACCAATTGCTACTTTTTGAACCAATTGCCGTAGGAAGCTAAGAGGTGGCTCATTCGATTCGTCTAATTTTCACAAATTAAATAAAATGTCAACTGAAGTTGTGTGACTTTTCATTCAAGTTTAAATTTGAAAAGCATTGTTACGTAAATCATTCTTCAGTACAATTACTGTTTAAAATATTATAAGCATCTTATTATAATTTAATATAATTTTTTTGTTTAAAACTTCAAACCCCATTAAATATATTTTTAAAATGAAACATGACACATACATTTATTAGTCAACTAACTAATTTAATCAACTAAGTTTATTAAAACAGATAGTAGTTGAAGGATTAACAATTCAGTACAGAAATACTTTTTAGCAAAACTCGTTTTTGGTTTGAGACCTAAAAGTAATGATTTTTTACCAGGCCCGACCCGAAGTGAGTGTTAAAAGTTGGTCTGTGGACTCCTAGATCTGTTATTGTACATAAAAAAATATTCTAAAACAAACATTTTACTATCTTTTATTATTTTTAGTAAAATCTCCTTTTGATGAACGTTTTCCCATAGACACCCCAACACTGTGCCTTCCTTAATTGTCACTTAATCCTAATTCTTTTACTGTATTTAATTCCTTAATTCTCACTACTTCTAAAATATCACTTCAATGTACAAATATTTTTTTATATTTTCTATTATACTAACCTCATTAAAAAATGAGTACTTGGTACCAGTACCGAGAACCGAGAACCGATCCTTTAAAAGAACCGTTACCGGTACCGACTTTGAAATTTTGGTACCACCGACCCATCACTAAATTTTACATAGTTAAAATACACGGGACGGGGGACGAACAATGTACAGAGACGTCGTTACTCCACTTACATCGGGCCTCGACTGCCAATATCCAGTGCAATGCCACGGGTCGGCTCCTCTCCAGCCAATCAGAACACTTGGAACCACCGGGCCCCGGTGGAGGCTCTATGCTGAAGTCAGCGGTACTTGCACCGCGCGAGACTAGAAATGCACTTTTCCAGTTTCAAAACGTTGCTAATATTTTCAATGAAATCATTTGATTTAGGTCTTTTGCGCTCGGGTTACATTAATTAAGGATTGGCGATGTCTCCTGATGTTATGGAGTACCTGGTGGCCTATTTACGGGCCACCGCTGCTTACGTTGACCCTAATTATTGATTGACAATAAATAATAATTTCCTGATATGAAATGACCTCTGCCCATATTTGGCGGTCGGATGGTAGATTATTTACAGCGGGGTGTTGTTGATAGCTCTAATGCTTAAGAAAAGAAGAAGAAGGAAGGGAAAAGTGCACATTCATCCTATTCTGTCTGTGCCTAGAAGGAAAGAAGCTTCTTCGTACAATACTTTGTTTGACGAACTATGCAATTATAAAAACAAAAATTTTAACTATTTTATGATGTCAAAAACATTATTTCATTATCTTTGCATTATCTTTAGGCGTTTCCCTATCCTTTTCCACTACAGTTAACTTCATCTATTTTAGAAGGAAATGAACTTTACAATAAAGTAACTCCAGGTAAAAACCAACCACTTTCACTGACAAACAACTGTTAGTGCACTGATGAGTCGCAGTGATGTTTTGGTCAAGCACATGTTACCCAACTTGTGAGGTGCGCGCGCATCGACCTGCGTGACTAGCCGCGCTGCCGGCCACCATAGGGTAAAAGGCTCCCATATAACCTAATGTTATATGTTAAGCTGTAGGTCCCTAGATACCATTGGCTGTTGCGCTATTAATTAACAGTCCTGTCTAAGGAGAATGTCGTCCTTAGTCAGTAACAAGACTACAAGATCGCGCCAATCATCCTACACTCATCTCTCATTCATATTCAGGTTAAAATACCCACTATGTGAGGTCCCTGTCTCAAGATAGTGATACAGTGATATTTAAACAGTGCACTTTCACAGCATGAAGCAGTCACGGCCCAGGTGACCAGCCACCGTATAGTTGAGAACATCCTCCGTGTTTGTGGCTGATTTTGTGCCCCGAGTGGCTTATTTTTTGCCCATGTCGCTAGACACCATAGTGTAACAGGACTATTTGATTCATATTCATATTTGATTCTATTTCATTCGTTTGAAACACATGCACCTGTCAGCGACGTGGCAGGCCACTGTAGTGTAACTGGGGCCTTAGACATCAGATTTTTGTTCTAATAAATGCCTGTTCACACTGATTATAACAAGCCTCATGGATAATGATTTTTTACCACGTTTGCGGCTGCAAGAGAGTGAACGCTTCAAAGCTGCAGTGCGTTTCTATGTGATTTACTTTGATGTCAGGATCTGAGCTAGAAATCTGAAACTTTGCACAGCACTGCTCAAAAGTATATTATATTCAGTAATAAATTGGGTTTCCAGTGCACAACAATGCTGCGATAATGGTAGGCTAGAGGTTTCATACAGCCTCGAATGTATTGACTTTACCTGATGGTATGTAGACAATGTTCATCTGGAAGAGATTGTGGATCAACCAGGTCCACATGCCATAGAATACAGCGAGTTTGAACGATGCCGTCAATACCTCATTGACTGCATTCTCCATGGCGAACGCCAACCTGAACAAAACGAGGAATTTTTAGGCTGAACTATTAAGCCGACAGATTAAGAAAAATTGGGGTGAAACAGAAATAAGTGAGTTAAATTGTTACATCAATTGGTTAACACGTTGACTGCTGTAAGGAATAAAAATAACTATCCGAAACCCTCAAACTCAAACACATCATTATGAAAAAACATACTACCCAAAAATGATTCCAAGTCTTAAAATTAAGTTTCCGTCGCATTTGTCTTATCTGCTGCCATTTTCAAAATGCAACCGCCTGGTCGGTAGTCAGCACCTGGCGCCCCCCGTCGACTGCCCACTGCATCGCTGTTTCACTTTCACTTGAGAGCCAGTTTTCCAATGGTGAGCCAGAAAATTTTATGTTCATTTAGATTTGCATATTTGCCTTTGGATGAATCTAGGTAGCATCTGCATTTTTTAATAGCGATATAAGAGATTTTTGCACTACTAACATTATTTAAAGCCAGACAACAAAATGAATTTGATAACCTGGAGTACCATCTTTGCCCTTGGATGAGTCAGAGTAAAATAATTATTGATACTTTGGATAAATGATAAATATTGAAACATTATAGTTTCTATGGTAATTTAATTCTGAATAGGGCACCATAAATAGTTTTTGCTAGTAGAAACAGGAAGGAATATTAACTAAGATTTTTCAAATAGAGGTTTATGTATGTGTAACCTATGAATGTCCCTGTCAACTTTGTAGAATAATTTTGTATGAAATATTACATAACATACTTATGCGCATAAGCAAAACAATTCATAGAGTGTTCAAGTAACTAAAAAATATTCCAGTGATAGAACTAAGCCTTATTTTAACTACCATTAAAAGGAGATTTAACTGATCTATAAAATGAGAGAACACCATGTTTGGGACCAGAATCTGAATCTGGCACCTTTACAAGCGTCACTTAAACATTTTGTACCTGTAATTTTTGGTTAGTAAAATTTATTGATACAAGATATATTACTGTAAAAAAAGATATATTAGTATACTATATTAATTTATGTATAGCCTTAAAGTAAAAAAATGGCCATTTTAGAATATTTATTAAAAAAATAACTATTAAAATTATAGAAAATACAATTTTTAATTTCCTTTTTTTATTATTTATAAATAAAATATTTTTATGTAACATAAGTTAATAGTTTACATTACTTTTTGTAGTTAAAGATGAAAAATTTTTATATGTTTAAGCTTACTCATACATTTTCAAAAACTTTTTTATGGAAGCATTAAAAGGGCCAAAAAGAGCTGGCATTCCAGAGCATTCCAGACTGACACTTGGAGGATTAAGCACTGGAGAAGCAAAACAAACCTTTTTCCAAATACTGGACTTATAGCTGTTATGAGCTCAACTGGTTTGTACAGCTGTCGACTTGAACTGAGTAAGTAGAACAGGGCTGTCAGGAACACTATCTGAGGAGCAGAGAAAAAATTGAAGTAAATATAATTAAAATTGAAATTATCAAATAAGTCTGACACAACTTACAAAGCACTTGATATCAATTAGAGTTCATGAAACACAAGGCTTGAAACCAAATTTATAGAAGATAAAAAATACAAATGTAAATTAACCACTTCTGGACTGAGGCACTGACAAAATGCAGAAACCTGAACAGTTACTGAACAAACAGCATTATTGGATGCTGATGATATCGATATGTTGATTGAAAACAAAAGCGGCTATCTATTCTACAGTCAAACATACAAGTCTTCATAGAATCTCAGCTGTGACATTCAAACAAAACTATTGACATTCAAACTAAGAAAACTGACTAGTGACTAGTAGGCTAATATTTGATCAAATTACTTATAAAATAAACGATACTGTAGGATTAACTACCTGTTAATAACCCAACAAAAACTACTGTTAAGAACTTTACAAAAGTTATTTTAAAATATACTATATCTGTAAAAGATTTCAGTCGGTAAATTTATAGACCTACATCAAAGAAAGCCTAAAAAAAATAAAAAAAGTAAAAAAAGCCTTGTTGAAATTGTGGAAGTACCCATGAAAAGTAGCAACATAAACCATTACATGCTACTCTAAAACTGTAGCTCGTTATAGCTACAAGCTACTTTTCTTTCAGAGTAGCTACAGCTTCCACTACTTGAAAAGTAACTGTAGCACCCCTCCTTGTGGTGCACTACTCTCCAGTACTGGTTACTTGGTCATTTTTGTGAATTAGCAAAACTTTTTAAGATTTTTTGAGCAATAACATATTACCTAGTCAAACCACCGCAGTATTCTGTAAACTAGTGGCATCCACGTAACAAACAAGAGCGTTATTTCCTGTCCCCCTCCTATTATATATCCTCAGTATACACTGAAGCAAAAAAAAAAAAAACAAATTTTATGTTGTTAAAAACAAAATAAGATCATCTGATAAAGCGGGTTTAGAATGTTACCGAATCAGATGAACAAGAGTGCATTGTATTTAACCTCATCTAAAGTTGAACAGTATTACTCTCATTATCTTCAACTTACCATACTAATGCAGAAGTTGAGCACAGCAAAACTGTGTGAAAAGACAACAGTGAGAACGGTGAGAAAGGCACTGGCCACAAGACTGGCATTGCCTCTGATCAGCTCCCAGACACTCTCTAGGCCAGATGTCAGCATCACCATGTTGTTCTGCGCCCACTGAGTCACCGCACTCATGCTAACCAACTCTGCAACATGATACAGTGTTATCAAGGGTCATTGAAGGCTGGAAACTGGATTGGGCCATGGTTTTTGGCTGGGTTTGTACGCTGTATCCTATTTAACACCCTTAAATGATTGAGAAAAAAATGTGGAGGCAATAATTAATTCACTGTCTTAAGATCCATGACTAAGAATTTGAACGAATGGGGATTTTTGGCTTCTTTGAACCTCAAAACAAAAAAGTGTCATCATTCTGGGCTTTGGTATCACTGTGACTAGAACCGTAATAGCAAACTGGCTAGGTAGCTGAGTGGTTATAGTGCTCGCCTTTGAATACAAAGGTTGCCGGTTTTCCTGAGAAAATTTGGTAAGAAAAGTTAGTAGCTTTTTAAAGTTTCGATCCCGGACCCAGTTGCTATTTGTCATTGGGCTATTAATTGAATGGCTCCGCCGAAAAACGTTCTATGCGACAAAAATACAAATTTCGAGATTTTTAGTGAAAAAGGTTCTAACAGACCTCTCCAACATCGTGGGATATTTTGCTTTGGAAATATTTATATTAGTACCCCTGATTTTAGCTGTCCATTCCGGCACTAATTTCGGGAGTTCGCGAGGTTGTTGGCGAATAAGGTTCTAACAGTCGCGATACGGACCCTCGGCCGTCTGTGTCGCTGTAACACAGCGACATAAATCGGCTTAATTTTGGGAAAAAACGGAAGTTAAATGTCGGGAAACGGAAAGATAAGAATGGAAAGGAAAGGTGAAACGCCATATTGCCATATATATCTAAAGCCAAGAAGCCAGTACCAGGATAACTGCCATCAGGAGTGGTAAGTGGAATAACGTTCTAAGTGCTAAAGCCTGATGCCTGTTGATTCCTACTCTTTAAGTTTAAAATTGACATCTTTTTATAATATTGTTTTCTAATAATTTTGGAAACTAATTTCTTTTTCTAACAAAAATATTTTTAGGGCCTAACTATTTTTATTATTATATAACATGTTGAACAATAATATAGTACATTAAGAAAACGTTTTAAGAAGTATTAACGTTTTGTTTAATACTTCTATAATATATACATTAATGTTATATTTTTATAATATTATTATAATAAAGTGTTTTATAAATCAATTCATTATTGAATTCATGTTGATACTCCTACATTCCATGATGATTTTTAGCGGCAGAGGCTAAGTCCGGGAAAAAACGTTTCAAATGACAGGCGATTGGAACGTTTTACCCCCTAAAAATACATAAAAATAGTTAAAAATCTGATTGTGGTGAATAAAAGTGTTGTATAATACTACTATACGAGGTTATATATGTAGTTTTAAACGATTATTGGCAAAAAATAATTCTAACCTAAAAATTACGTAAAATTTTAGAAATCAATCTTCTTTCCGCTTTTTTTCAAAAGTAGGTTTTTGTCGCATAGAACGTTTTTCGGCGGAGCCATTCAATTAATGATGCTTACTAACAACTGGTCGATGTTAGATAGTAACAAGACTGGGGTTTGGACAGTTCCCCGTCAAAATGTTAAAAAATGCCACTGGTGTAGATACACCCAAAAATAAAAATAAATCATTAAGCTTGCACATGATAGAAATATTTAATTAATAATAAAAACGTTGGATAAAACTTCATCCATATATAGTAGACTAAATACAGCTTTCCAAAAAGCCAGTGTTTCTCAGACATTGCTAATTGCAATTTGTTACATTTTTAACCCTTTGAAGAGTAAGGTATTTTTACAGAAAACGGGTGGACGTTCTGGAACATCCAGAACCAAACTGCCAAAAATAGTAAAGAGATTCAATTTTAATGAGTTGAGAACAACTGTAGCAAGTTTAAAATAAAAAATAACTCAATATTCAACCTATGGATAAGTTTTTTCTAGTGATGGGTCGGTACAAAAATTTCAAAGTCGGTACCGGTACCGGTTCTTTTAAAGGATCGGTTCTTAGTTCTTGGCACCGGTAGCAAGTACTCATTTTAAAATTTTTAATGAGGTTAATATAATAGGAAATATGAAAAAAATGTGTACATTGAAGTGATATTTCAAAAGTAGTGAGAATTAATGAATTAAATTAACCAACACATGAAAGTAAACAAATTAGGATTGAGTGACAATTAAGGAAGGCACAGTGTTGGGGTGTCTATGGGAAAACGTTCATCAAAAGGAAATTTTACTAAAAATTAGGGATGGACGGGTCTCGAAATTACGAGAAATTTTCGAGAAGTTTTTAATCTCGTTCACCGAGACGAGATTTTATTTTGATCAAGATTTTTCGAGACGAGAAATAATTCGCAAAATAAAAAAATTACAAAGGAAATTAGGGTTCTAGGAAGATAACAATACAATTGTAATATGAGACGATAGATGGAATGCGGAACATCTGCCGATAAGCGCTCTATTGTTTTGACATCCGGCCGGCCGGCGATCGCTTATCTGATTTACGACCTTATCAGTTCTCTAGTACAATATATTCAGTTTTTGATCTAATTGTCGTACAGAAACAAATTATGGCTCATTTTTTTCGTCTGATTTTTACAAATTGAATGAAACTTTAATCAAAGTTGTACGACCTATATAGTTCAACCTATATAGGGGAATTGATGTTATTATTATGTTGTTTTCAATAATGAGCCCAAAAATACAACAACAGTACTTTTTTTTATAAATATATAAAATTATTATTTTCCTGAATTGAAGATAAAAATAACTATCTACCGAATGCATTTTTATAACACATAATAGCTATTAATTCTTAAAAATAAATAATAAAATAATAAAACATTTCTAAGCCATAATTTAATTGAGGGTGTTTCTAAACTTTTTTTTTAAATTGTTGGATTTTATTCTATACTCCCATATATTCTCAATTCCTACAAAAGTACAATAGTAAAAAATTTTATATTTTAGTTTTAGTTTTTGATTAACATTGCAAATTTGCCCACTAAAATGGTTGTATTGCAAGGCCAGTTATATAGTAGGATAGACATTTAATATTTTATATATTTTCTTGTAATAAGTAACCGGCCTTATTTAAAAAAGCATAAATGTGTAAAAGGCAGAAAATAGGCATCAGCCTGATTTTAGATGGTAACCTTGAGTGCTTTCCTGTTTACATCTAAAAAAAGTTTACATCTGGAAACATTTTAAAGTAAGTGAAAAGTGTGAAACATGAAAGTGAAAAGTGAAGTAAGTAACTGTAACAGAGGATTCTCTTTTCATGTTTTATTAAATGTAGGTCTTAGGGTTCATGGTGAACCTAACATATATCTTCTCAATCTTTTTATTGGGTACATTCCTTTTTAGGCCTAGACCTTTTGTTAAGAAAGTGACTTTTTTAACTTCAGTTTATTAATATGATAAACAAGTTTCATAGAAATATTTGTTCCTTCACATAAATCAGGATTTAACAATGTTACAAAATCAGATTAAAATCCCGAACGCACATTTCTCGTAATGTACGAGAAGGAAAATCTCGTC